>CM021106.1:68737727-68887877 GCA_007115665.2 Sequoiadendron giganteum
ATCTTGTAGAAGAGTATTTCTAGCATAGACAAAGGTCACATAAATTTTTGGAGGGAATGCCTTAAAGAAATGTGGTATTGTGGCATTCCATGATTGCAACATAGGAACAAAATAGAAGCATGGACAAGGCATGCGAACTGTTTGATAATAATGTTTTGGTAGACATGTATGCAAAATGTGGTACATTTGACAAGCTAGTGAGCACACTAGCTTTTCAATGTGGTAGGGTTCACAAGGTAGGGGGCTATTTGGAAAAATGCCTCATAGAAATGGGGTCTCATAGTGATGTACATTGAAACCTTATACATTATAACCTCAACCCCTATCCCTCTCTCTCTCTATATATCCATCTCACCTCTCTCTCCCTCTCTCTCTCTTACCCTCTCTAATTGTCTCTATCTACCCTCTCCCTCTTTCTATGTACTATTGATGGGTGTTTTTGCACCTTCTCAACACAAAAAATACACAAGTGAAATACCTTTTTTGAAAGGTAATCTCTGCAATTAAGTTTCAGAGATCACCCCAAGGTCTCTCAAGTGTCAGGTCATGACTTGCAAAAATTACTCAGTTGTTGATGTGATTTTTTGGTAATCACAAATGGAATTTATGGTTAGTTAAGCATGGAGGGAATTGGATCGCAAATGGAGTTTTATAAATTTCTGAAATGAAGAACAACTACTACAAGTTCAGGACAACAAACTAAAACTCCATCTTGGTCATCAGATTTGGCTTTACAATGATGCTAAAAATTTGTCTCGACTTTAGATTTCAAAGAAAATTCAAAAGGGAAATGGGTAAGAAGTTTTCTAAACCTACAACTAATGTTGAATAGTAACAATGGAGGATGAAAACTAATGTAATCTTCTACAATCTACAAATTTTCAAACCATTCATTCACCATTAAATCATGAATAAAGATTGAAATTGAATGCAACAATATAAACAATGCTCAGACTAACTTTACACTGTTGTTCATCATCAACAAACAACAAAAAGTATGAGCAAGGAAGAAATCAACACTATATAATTCTTGACCATTAAATTATAGCATAAAATAAGTACTAAAAGCAACTTAAAACTAGAACAACAAAGCTAAAAATATAAGATTGAGGAGATGAATCATGTACACATGTGAAGAAAACACAAGAATCCACCAAAAAAAAACATATTCTCATTAAATTTCTGCAGCATGTCTTTACACAATAGCTCAACTCTCTCTTTGAAAATGAGAGGAGATCCCCTATTTATAGTTTTCCAAAAGCAAAATTAATGGCCAGGATTTCCTTTCATTGTGTGGTTCAGATTCATTTTACATTAGGGTTTCACCTACCCCCAGAATATAACAATATAAAATACATCTTTGTCTTTTCCTTATTTTGTCACTTTGTGGCCTAGGCACTATAGTAGTTTTGTCCTCTAGTGCCTGCCATCCCTTTGCAATCATACTATCAAATACTCATCATCTATGATTGGTTTTCCTTCATTTTTGGAGAGTAGCATATTCTATGAATTTTTCGATCAGAGCTTGAAGCTTGTCCCATTCCATGATATTAGACTGAAGGAATTAGAAGAATATTTTCTTGATTTTGTTAGTAATCTACTCCCAACTCTTGCTGCACTTTGGGATTGCTTTGATGACTTGTTCGGATTGGGGGAAATCCTTGGTAGTAAAGTCCATAAAGTCTAGAGATAGTGTATCCATAGCTCCTTGCTCTACCTTCTTATGGAAGAATGATTTGATCTTCTCTAGATCTATCTCTAGAGTAGGCATCTCATAATCTACCATCATTTTTTAGATAGTCTTCACTATCAGCATGAAGTTATGCAACCCATTCATGATCGAGCTCTAGCTCATGCAAAGTATTTTCTAGAACTTATTTCCAGTAATCTAAGCTCATTTTCCATGTCTCCACTAGCTAGTGATCATATTTTATGAGCTCCAACTCCTTTTCCCATATTTCCCCAGAGAGTTTGAGGATTCTCTCGAGCTTAGGATACATGATCGTGTATATCTCAGAGAACCTATTGCATGTTCTTATCATTTCATCTATCTACTTCTACAACCCTCAGAACTTGTTGAATTATCGGGCATCGTGTCAAATTCCTATGTTGCCATTATATATTACACAATTGAAAAGATCCACTGTGGCCTTGGTCTAGTTTATCATCTTCTCCATTTTATGTAACTCCTCCTTGGAGAGGAGAGAAAGTGTAGATGATTAACTAGGAGCCTCTTCTTCTATAGATGTCCATTTTTGAATATAGGCAGTGAGATCTGCCACCTGTGCCTTTAACTCTTCCTGCGTGGATTGGTGCTTATTCATTTTTTGCATGATTGTGGCCATGGTGCCCTGGAGTTCATCTATATTTTGTTCACCAGTTGATTTGCCTAGATTGATCATGGATATACTATAGCCTTGGCCTTGCACGACACTTGTATCTTTGTCTACTATAGGGGTGGCAATTTAAACTGTTCGGGATCCAAAAGCATCCATTATGATATGAGTACGGACTCTCAGCTTCATTTATTTTCTTGTCTTTATTTTTTCTCTAGCTAGTATTACTTCAAGTCTATCCTTTGGATCAATGGCCATAGGAGTTGTTTTTGCAGTTGTTGTTCTAGCCAATCGGGCTCCTTGGTTTCCTTTTTGGCTGATTCATTATCACCTTCCTCTTTATCTTTCTCATCCTTATCTAAGTCTTCGATTTGCATTGCGTTTCCATTGTTTGAATCGGTGGAGGAAATTTCCTCCTTAATGATGTCTTCTTCCTAGGGAACCTTCTCTTCTTCGTGCTTGAGCTCGCCACAATGCTTAGAGTCGAGGATCTTCCTTAGTTCATATTCTTCTTCCTTCTCTTTTATTCCTCCTTTTCTGGAGGTGTTTCTTCTTCCTTGAACGGACCCTTATCTTGCCTCATTAGCGAAGGATCTTTTAGTATCTACATATCAACATCAGTATCAACCTTACCCTCAGAGATGTGTCCTTGAAGATCAACCTTCGCACCTACATCCTCGAGCTTCTAGGATAACTCCTTATCTAGCTCTTGGTCTGATATTTCTATTGTATACCACTCATTGTGAGCTTCAGTGTCTTCCTATGAAGAAGGTGACCTATCCTCATTGGATACCACCTTATCTAAATTTATGTTTAGCCCACCCTTCGGGTGCTCAAAATAATCATCTCATTCAAAGTCCTTAGGGTCTTCAATTATTTCCTTTACAACCTCTCTTTGTTGCTCTTCATGGAATTTCTCCATATCTTCTGAGATCTGCATTGTACCCTCAATCTTCGATGGCTCTATGGGTGGAAGAGGAAGAGGAAAGGCAGCAAAAAATTGGGCCATTAGAGCCTAAACTGTGGGGTTAGTATTACCACAAAAATTTCAAGGGGCAGATTTTGCATATATGTTGTGAAAGTATGTTGTAGGGTAAGAGGTGGCATAGTGCAGTGGACACTATAGGCTGTAGATTAGAGAAAGTAGGTAGTTGAGGAGGGAGTGAAGAGGATGATAGTGGGGATGTAGTGGAGGAGGAAGTGAAGAGGATGATAGTGGGGATGTAGTGGAGGAGGAGGAGTGAAGTACCTTTACCAGAGCAGTCGGCGAGGTGGAGGTGAGGTGGACTAAAATTTCCATGTGGGCGAAGATGAGATAGGAAAAGCTTGAGAGGTGGTCGAAAAAGGAGTGGAAATGATAGCAGTGGCACTAGGAATTGAAGTGGTCGATGGAGAGTGTGGTTGCTCGAATTATTCTTCTTCATCTAGGGGATCCTCCTCCTGGATAATGGGAATCTCGAGTACAAATGTCCCTATTTTCTTGGCTTTCTTTGATGACTTTGCCTCGATGGATTTTATTGAATATACCTTATGTTTTGGTTGTCGCTCAGGCACATCCTTCCTTTTCTTTGATCTCATTGCCAGTGGGAATTTGGGAGCCTCTTATGATAAGTCAATGGCTGCTCAACTATTTTTTTCTCTTTCAAGCTCATCCTCAAACTCTCCATATGTCAAGTCAACACCTTGTACCTTGAGCTGGGAAATCTTGGCATCTATCCACTATCTTGTTCTATTTTCAATAGGTCAGATCAATATATCAAGGTCGATGACCTCTTATTCACTCAAATAGGTGATAGGTAGGGGTAGGTTGGCCACAAAATTAAACCTATCATCAAGAATATTATCATCCTCTTCCACCACCTAATCTAGGACAGTGAATAGTTTTATAGATTTCATGAATTGGGTCATCATTCTCATATAGTGCCTCATTCGCACATCCTTTTCGTCATTGAAATTGGCCCAAAATTCATCATTGTGGGGTCAATGGGCATATTATCTCCCAACCAACTTCATCAATTTACCATATGGGTCCATCCTCCCTTGGTCTGTGTGAAGGAATACCAACTCTACCAACTCATTATTCAAGTATTCTGCACATTGAGCAATGGGGAAGGAATACATTCCTTGCCTGAAGGTTAGGGGATATGGGATCCCAAATTGGAATTTATCACTTAATAGTGTGTGGCCATTCTGTAGCTACCTAGAAAATTTTAGTAAGATTATGTGGTAATTCAGGTAGCGAGGCAATTGATAGGGCCTTTTTGAGAATCCCTCTATTATGATGTAGGTGAACTTTGGGAACTATATGAACAGGTACCCAAACTATTTAATGAAGGCCTTTGTGTTGTATAGCACCCTTCTCACAAATTCTCCTCCCAGTAGTTTGATGATATGTGCAATGAAGGCATCATTTACCCTCCAATATTATCTTTTTAAGTTTCTATATTGCAACTAAGGATAGCAATCATAAACCTTAAACTCTCCTTTCTTGGTTCCCAGGATGCCCACACTAAAGAGTCCTTTGTATGGGAACTTCTCCACCAAGAGGTACACCAAATATGAGGTCATGTGAAATTGGGAGGTTTTCTTGATGGCCATGAGCTAATTGTGCAAATTATCACTAATCATTTTGGCCCAATTGAACTTGGCATCCCCTCGGATGATCTCCTCAATAAAGTTTCGAAACATCCACTATTTGAAGAAAGTGGTAGTTGGTAGGCCCATTACCCTGGTCAATAGGGTGACCAAATCATGGTACTCCTCGAAGAAGTCACTTTTGAATAGCTCTTGAGGTACTTTGGCAACACTGCCTCTCTTGTCCTTTAGCTAGTGTTGGTTGATTATCCTTTTACATCCTTGAGGGTCCTGTTTCCACATGTTTTCAACATGCTCTTTTGTTATTTCCTCCATTCTATCGAATGTGGGGATGTAGAATGCACGACCGATAGATTTATCAGACAAGTCTTCCAACACCCTCTTGTCATGATCAATAATCTTCCTATTTTTTTGGTAGGCTTCTTGACAAGCCATGACCAATTTGGGAGCCACTAAGGTAGGAGGAAAGCCAATTCCCTTGATCCTTCATGCATTTTTTATTGAAGGATTAACCATCACCCTTTTCCAGAACTCATCTATATCTACATTCCCTAGATTTATGTTTGATACTAAATCCCAAGTAGCAGAGAGCTTAGAGGTACACTCCACTCTATGAAACTGGTATTTCACCTAATCTTTCTCTTCTTTTCCCCTCGATGAACATGCAAGCTTCTTTCCTTTATCAAATTTTTTATAGGACCTCCCTCATGGAATCACAATAGGTTCCATAAATCTTGCATGCACAATATGTAATAAGGGAACTCATATATATAGATTAGGGAAAGCATTAGTCAAATCCTACAAAATGAGGGTTGGATCCAATAACTCATGATGAAGAGATCATAAAATTTATCAATATCCATCATTTAAGGATCTTTTGGATCATATACAATAGTGTGAGTCGAGGGATGCAGGTTTCCCTAGGCCAAAATCCGTTAGGAGGGACTAGGAGCAAGATAGTGCTAGGGCCATGGAGACTCGCAGATGACCATCCGTAACAATAATTTTGCATTAATTACAAATTTGGTAATCACAATTTTGATTAGGTAGTTTGGCACATGCCAAAATTGATTGTGAGGCACTTGAAGTTGCTTGATTGAGCTTTGGGGAATTTGTGGGTCCAAGGCATATGGATGCAAGATGGCTGAAAGGTTTTTAGAGTCTCCTTCATTAAGCAACAACATACAAGGGATGGCGACCTATAGGAAGAAGTCCGCACTGGGGAACCCGGGGGCACCTCAGACGTTGTGCATCATGTTTTAAAGCTTAGCCATTTTTAGAAGATGTGGAAGGGAGCCATCAAGCCATTGTCGTATGTTTTCCATTAGAAACAGTGTTGGAGAGATGATGGTCTGTAGGCGGTGATCCACATAAGTGGACCTGCGGTGAGGTCATGGGCCATGTTCATGTGTTTGCAATTCTAAAGTTTTGGTGAAAAAAAAGTCCTCTATGAAACCTATCATGTGGAAGGCCATGGGTCCATGGACATTAGGGGATGATAGTAGGGGAACAACCACCCACATGTGGCCATCCAAATGAGCTAGTCCACAAACAATTCTTGACTTAGTCATTTTGTGTTAGGTGAACTTGGAATGGCAGAAAAGGAGGTAGAGCCCATGATAGGGGTGAACAAAATGACTTTTCCAAAAAAACATGGTACCTGAGTGACGGCGAATGACACAAAACAGCCTGCAAGAAGTAGCATGCGAGTCCTCCAAGACAACTATTTGAGAAACTAACAACTATGGAAGACATGAGACCTGTGATGCGAAAGGCGGTAAAGATTAGGTTGTTAATCAATGACAAAAGAGGGGCAGCCATTCACAAGAAAAAGTCTACATGGGGAGTCCCACAGAGGGCTACAATCTTAGTTATTTTCTTGGGTTTTCACAGTTTGACTAGGGTTTGGATGACAATGTCATGAGCCACAAAGATGGTTATTTCCTTGTGAAGAATGACGATAGAGCGACAAGATCTTCCAAGACTATAAGGGCATTGTTTGAGTGATTTTAAGGGAGTTTTTAAGGTACAAGGAGTGGATTCTTACTATAGATCTGACTGTTGCGACAATCGTCGGGAGATTTAAGGGTTTCTTTGAGAGATTTTAATCATTAATTTGTAAACCCTAGCTATAAAAATCATGCATTTTAAATTTCAAAGGCTAGCATACCTGAGATCGGTGCAAAAATTTGATGGAAACCTTGGTCTCAATCAAACATGAGCTTATGTAGCTGTGGGGGATTAATTCTCTAGTTTTCCTCTTTGAAATTTTAAAATGCACCAGTGAAAGTGACAAGTCTGGATGTGTATTTATAGGTAAAGATGCATTTATGACCCATAATTAATATTGGGTATGACGGTAGGCAAGGTAGCTAGAGCTACAGAGACTTGACCTAGTGTGGTCGTCTGGTGATGAAGGATGGTGTGGGGCCTGCCATGTGGGTGGACGTGAGGTACTAGGTGCTAGTGGAATGACAAAGGGATAGCGGAAACCCGCAAAGGGAAACCTGCAAAGGAGAGCTCGTAGAGCTCCACAGACGTCAGGGGAAAGGATCAAGAGAAGTCTGCATGAGAACCTCCATAAAAGCCAAAGACTTAGGGAATTTTGGGGTGGTGAATTTGGCCACTTGGAATAAGATGAATTTAATATGCATGACCATTTTAATCTTAGAAACGGGGGCATGCAAAATGAGGAAAAGGTGAAAGAAACCTGGTGAAAGTGAAAAATATACAAGGGGGTCCTTGGTCTGAATAGGGAGTGTGTGCTATAGGCACAAAAAATGGTGACTCCACTAGAACATTCCCGAGTGTTCTAAGGGTAAGGATTCATCTAGGACCCAAAATCTCTAGTTTCAAAGACTAGAAGACAGTTTCCATAAATGAACAAGAACTTAAAGGAGGATGAGATCCTTGGTTGAATCCGATGATAGAGATATCTTGCGAGTGTGTTGAATTTTTTCATTTCCTATCTTTAGAGACCATAATGAAGAATAGTCAATCAACCGAGGCAAGCTACGTAAGTTGTCTAACCCCAAAAGTAACCTAGACATTGCTCCGCTACTAGCCAAACATCCATAGCCCCGACGAAGTTGTCACTGTGACCCCACAAAAATTTATGTATTGTTGGTTGGGCATCCATAGCTCTAGTAGAGTTTCCCGCACACCCACACAGTTGCTTGTTTCAACATTTATTTTTCTATCTTCTTTCTTTTTAGATATTTTCTTTTGATACTCTTTTCTTTTTTCTAAATTGCATAAGCACTGAAGCTTATAGTGGGTTTGGAATCACAGTGGTCACTAGAGTAGACCTGAGATTTTTCACTTGCCGAAACCTCATAAAAACTATCATATAGCTCATGGGTATCTGCAAGATCATCATGGAAAAAACAAGCCCTTAAGTGGTGATAAAATTCAAAAAAATCAGAGTTAGGCAACTTGACGTAAAAATTTGAATAAGTTTTCTATATTATTTCAAAAATATGTAAGAATAGAATATGTATCAAATTGAATGTAGTTTCTAAACTAAAAGGTTTATTTTAAAAAATAAATCTATTTGGTGAAAATTTGAAATTTCAATGCAATAGTACTTAAATTTTAGGGAAACAATAAGAAGTAGGTGTCTATCTGACCACCCTTACCACAATAAAATGATAATATTTTAGATATAAGTAGAGGACTCATGTCCCGATGTGATGCATACATTTTTTTATTTTTTTTCCAAGTAAATAATTAATTATGAATTTTTTATTACAACTTTTAAAAAATATAAAAACTTGTACGTCTAAACTTCATGAAATTTGTTTTTTTTTTTAATCCTATAGTATGCGAAGCATAGAATGTGATGCATGTTTCGGATTCAAAAAATGAGATACCGTTTGCAAGCTATATAATTTTTTCAATCAGCCTATCAATCAGGAATTTAGTCGTAATTCAAATAGAAAATGAATAATAATTATTTATTAAATTCAAAGTAAAGAATAATTTATATTGGGGGAAAGATGAGAATCTCCTTTAAAACCCCTTTTTATTTCATTAATTTTGGGTAAAAATAAAGTCATCAGCCACATGGGCCATCATATCACTTACATATTGCCACTTTTTGGCCCATCATGATCCTACACATACCCTCATTACAAATATTTAAGGTGTGTTTTCATGTTTAACGAATTGAAGTGTAGGGATTTTGAGGTGGATTGGGAAAAATGGTTTTAAGCCATAGACTAAGTGAAATGGGGAATTTCCCAAGGAAGCCTTGTGATGAGTGCTATCTTCCCATAAAGAAAAACACAACTAGGTTTTCCAGTCTTTTGGGTTCTTGTCGAGTAGTTTCTTGATCATAGTTAGCAGATTTTTGTTTATTGATTCAACTAGGCCATTTCCTTGAGGGTAATACTTGGACAATAATTTAAGCATGATTTCATAATCGAAGGCCCAACTGGAAAACTTAAGGGATGAAAAGGCGAGGCCATTGTCACACACAAGGGAAAATAGGCAACCAAAGTGATTTAAAATTAAAAAATTCTAAGAAATTAGTAACTACTTCAGTTGTGCATTGTGTTGGTTCTCAAAAATGCTGGTTTGAACCATGAGAGTTTTCCAAGCTCTCACAATGCTTTTGGCAAACTAACAAGGCCAATTAATGCAATTGTACCTTTTGCTCTTCAGGCTCTGCAAAACCTAGGCGGGTGCGCCTATCTATATGTTGCAGATTTAAGATGGGTTTCTTGGTTGATCAATCTATCCACAATGGAAAAGGGAAGTGGATAGATAAAATTACTACACCTACTCCTACTCTTACTACACAAATGAAAGGTTTTTAAAATAAATTGTTTGATATGGATGTGTATCTCTGGGTTGTGGTAGATTAGTGCCTTCTATCCACATGGGCAATGGAGTAAAAAATGATATGTGCTTCCTCCATTGCTTTTCACCACGCTACCACGGTCACTGGCTTGTCTACCAGTAGTACCGTGGTAGCCATCTCTTAACCGTCACCTAGCCGTCTATCTCATGTTTATCGCAGTCACCGCAGTTCATGTTTATACCATGCGCGGTACTATGGTGTGATCGTTAGCCGTTTCCTCCTGTTTATCGCGGTCACTGCGGTCTTTGAGATGACCCTCTATGGTACTGCAGTAAAGGTTACTTTGACTGCTCCAAACTGCTACTGCTATACTGTGGGTATGGATTGAATTGTATGCGGTATAGCGGTAAAGAGTGAAAAGATGGGAATTTCAAAAGGATTAAGGTAGCTATATGGAGTATAAGATGTATTTAGCATTTGGATGGGGGATGGAATGAATTTTTTCATGAAAGGATAGGAAAATAAAATAAAATCCCTTAGGGTATTTATGGATTTTATGGATATTTGGTGGGAAAACCTTAGGGTTTTAGATGGAAAAATTTAGTTCTAACAGTGGCTTTAGTTGGGGATGAGTGATTGTTCAATCACTGCAAGAATCTAGTATTTCCTCTGGTAGAGTAGACCAAGTGAAGGAAATGAAAAATGAAAGCCATGGTAGATGAAGGGAATGAAAAAGATGAATGGTAGGAAAGATGGAGAAAATGAAGAAATGGAAAACTTACACTACTGTGCATGGAAGAGAATTTTTTAAAGAGGCATTGCTAAGAATTATCTATGCACTGGAAATCCTTAATCCTCTGTACCTGCTATGGTTCAAAATCAAACCACAAAGAATGGTCCCTGGCCACCCCAAAAGAAAAAACTGCACTTTCCTCTGTCATAGACCTTATTCTATTTTGAGCTCACCAGACCTCTCTTGAAACTGCCCATTCCACCTATCCTGTAACATGCATTGTCATTAAAATCCTTTAAAAAATCATTGTATTCAGCCTAATTCATATTCCTTTCACCACTCTACATTTCATCATTCGCATTATCACATGGAAAATATTTATCACCATCAGCATACAAAGTGTATCCACATTCAAAAAAACATTCATAGGCATGCTCACTGTCATATGTTGTTGAATGATCAGGCAGTTGTATTGGGGCCTGCAAATCTATATACTCCATGTGGCAACCAGAAAATTCAATCTCATCAACATTCTCTAGAACAATCAAATCAAAGCTACTCTCCATTTCTTTATTATTCTTAGTTGGTACTAACACATATTTTTGATTCATACAGTCATCCTTATACATACTTGACTCAACAAATGTTGGACACTCATCATCAATTATATGTAAACTAATATCTTCCTCTTGTAGGAAAAAAATTATTTAAATCACATACCTGCTTTTGGACACAAATAGACTTTTGATCAACTTCAAAGCAATCCTCATCATTGTGATAGATGCACATGGGATCACATGAATTGTTACCTTCACTGTCAAAACAAATGTAGGCTGGAGCCAAAACTTTGGACTCATCTTTAAGTGCACACTTCTGGTATTCAAGAGTTAACAAATTTGAAACTTGCTCACTACTGAGTGAACATGTTTCAACCAGATCTCCTGCTATTTCTCGAACTTCTTGATCTCCATATGAACTACAACAATCATCCTTTTGTAGATCAATGTCCACCATTTCATCTTCACAATTTGTGTATTCAATGAAATCCCTCATTAACACACACTGTCACAATTTTTTATGCAAGAGATATCTTCTATATCTTCATCCTCTTGGCCCTCATAAAATCTTTCTCCCATGACTTCTGCTTTATCATTAATTGTGTCATCATGGTATTGATCTGAAAATGAAGGTGCAATTTTTTCATCTTTGCTTGTTTTATCACCAATATACTCCTTATGAAGTGTATCTTCAAGAACATCTTCATCTTTGTAGTCCTTATCCAAGATGCATGATTGATCTTCCATAACATCACCATCTTCCAAATCTGAAAAATTGTCACTAAAAATCCCAGTAGCACATACTTCCTTTGTTTGTTGCATTGTTTGACCATCCATGATATCCCTATTAGATTCATTATCCATGGAATCAATAAATTTATTTGTTGCATTAAAGGCACGTTGTTTTGATGACTCTGACCAATAAGTTGATTCAGGATCTCATGCAATTACAAATTTTGCAACAAATATGGGCCTTGTAGGCCTATAATAAGGAGATAATTGCATACAGATGTCTATCATCCTATTGTATAAAGAACTCCTAGATTCTCCCTTATACTTCCTTATGTCAAAAAATTCATTTAAGAGGTCTTGACCTCCCTTTTGATTATGTAAATGCTTATCACCTCTGTCCATATACTGGCTTAGGAATATTTCTTTCAGATCCTCCCATGAAGATATACTTTGCATAGGCAAATTTATAAACCATTCTCTTGCACTATCCCTCAAAGATCTTGAAAAACATTTCATAATGACATCCTCTAGATAAATTTGAAAGTGGACAATGAAATTCCAGAATTGCTCCACATGTTGATAAGCTAATTCATCCCATTCTCCATGAAATCTAGGGATATTCATTTTTAATTCCATCAGTTCGCAAGGATAAGGATTTGGGTAGCCTTGGAAATTACTATAGTTAGATGGTTTATCAATAGCTGAGACAAAATTTGGAGGGCATATGGGTTTAAATAGATCATTGATCTTTTTTCAGAAAATGGAAGATGATTCATTTGAGGTATTAGTTGTGGTGTATAAGTGTTCTGCTATGAATAGAACATATCACCTTCATTGTCGAATTCAATTCCCTCTTGCAACATTTGTTGTTTCAATTGTAGGTTTCTTTGTTCCCAGTATAACACTTGTTTCATTTCTTCTAATTCTTTCCTTGTCCGGTGTCTTCTTTGTTCTTCTGCCATCTTGACAAAATATTACTGCTCCACAATATCTATGCATTATATAATCAAATCAAAATAGAGTCACCACCTACTTTTCCAAAAGTAGGAAAATGAAATAGATTATGATATTGCTTTGTTTTGCTCCCAGCGGAATCTCCAAACAAAATGTGAAATTTTTGTTGACTCTATAAATAGAAAGGCTAAACATCTTCCTAAGTAGTCCCCAGTGGAGTCGCCAATTTGTTGGTTCTCAAAAATGCTAGTTTGAACCACAAGAGTTTTCCAAGCGCTCACAATGCTTTTGGCCAACTAACAAGGCCAATTCATGCAATTGTACCTTCTTCTCTTCCGGCTCCGTAAAACCTAGGCGGGTGTGCCTATCTGTATGTTGCAGATTTAAGATGGGTTTCTTGGTTGATCAATCTATCCACAATGGCAAAGGGAAGTGGACAGATAAAATTACTACACCTACTCCTACTCTTACTGCACAAATGAAAGGTTTTTTAAATAAATTGTTTGATATGGATTTGTATCTCTGGGTTGTGGCAGATCAGTCCCTTCTATCCACATGGGCAATGGATTCAAAAATGATATGTGTTTCCTACTATTGGCTTAACTCTAGTTGTTAGGCACTCTGAAAATTCTATGGCTAGCATAAAAATTCACTAAGTTTATGACTTGCATAAACAGTGCTGGAATGTTCCTTTATCAGGTTCTTCTTTAACTATCCAAAATAAATCTCAAAACCACTGTGATTTATCAAGAGAATTTAATTTTGACTTGCAAACACCAATTTATTTAAATCACACAAAATGAGAATGCATTTTGATAAACCAGATATATACTTGATATGCTGATTTAAATGATTAAAAGATCCCAAGTTGGAGACAACCAAAAAAATAAAGAATATGAATTTTATTTATCACAACAACTGAACACCAAAAGAAATTTACCATTTTAACATATTTTCCCCATTGATTCTGCTTCAAGAAAGTGTGTCATTATTTACATTCCAGTCCCTTCTCGGGAAAATTCTAACTCCTACAGTCTAACTACTGCTTTCTTTTTCTCTTTTTTTTTTCTCCTTTAGATTTTTGCAAATATCTATACATTACTTCTCAAGGGTCATGACCCTTCAATTTTCTAGTTATGGTCATTTACATTCCATGGCTGAAATCAAAACATTTAATTATATTTCCTTATCGGCAAATTAAATGTTTTTTACATAGTCTCGCTTTTGATTTTTTCACTTTATACCTTTTCCCGCCTTTGATTTTAATTTTATCCGCTTATTTACTTTTATCTTACTATGGCCTTCTTTATTTCTTTTACTGCGGTACTACGGGCTTTGAATTTTCTCCTGCTGTATGGTGGTAACCGGCCCCACACTGACTGTCACAGCTACCTCTGTTGCTTACCACGCTACTGCGGTCAATATTTTATCTCCCCGCGGTATCGTGGTACTTTGAATTTTCCATTTTATCATCCACCTACTGCTCTACCATGGCCTTTGCTTTTTTCTACCGGCAGTAAGGCGGTACCAACATTTTATGTCATCTTCGCTCACTTTCCTATTGCTTATCTTCATCTACCACACTACCACGGTCACTGGCTTGATCTCTAGTGGTAGCGTGGTAGTCATCTTCACCGTTTACCTCACCATCACCTTCTTCCACTACTTTTCACTGCGCTACCACGATCACTAGCCTATCTACCAGCGGTACCGCAGTAGCCATCATGTTTACCGCAATCACCGCGGTTCATGTTTATACCGTGCGTAGTACTGGGGTGTGACCATTAGCCATTTCCTCCTATTTACCATGGTCACTGCGGTCTTTGAGATGACCCTCTGCAGTACCACAGTAAAGGTTACTTTGACTACTCCAAACCGCTACCGCTATACCGTAGGTATGGATTGAATTGTATGTGGTATAGTGGTAAAGAGTGAAAAGATGGGAATTTCAAAAGGATTAAGGTAGCGATATGGAGTATAAGATGTATTTAGCATTTGGATGGGGGATGAAATGAATTTTTTCATGAAAGGATAAGATAATAAAATAAAATCCCTTAGGGTATTTATGGATATTTGGTGGGAAAAACCTAGGGTTTTAGATGGAAAAATTCAGTTCTAACACATTGCCTACATGATATTGCTTCAGTCCATCTAGTGCAATAATTAGAAGTGATCGAAATGTACCTATGGCTTGCAGAGGATGGTGGGCTTACCAGACAAATGAAGTCAAGTCCCTACTGAGAAAAATGCCTTACCTCCTCGACTAGTTGCAATGGGATAACAACATTTCTTTCCTTGGTGGTGGTTTTCTAACATACATGGTAGGTCCTAATGTGTTTGTGTGCATATTTAAATAACATTGGCCAATTGTATCCAACCCACGTGATTTGATGAGTTGTAGAAGGACCAAATCTGTGTCCAATACAGAACTTTCCATGAAATTGCTTCAACACTTCAATTGCTTCTTCTTTTCTAAGGCACCTAAGATAGATCCCTTCATGGTTTCTTTTGTATAATATGGATCCTTGTAACATGTAGCTATTTCTCTTCAATCTTAGATCATGCCTCTAAACTCCTTGCAACCATGATGGACATTTTTTATTCAATAGATAGTAAGAAATGTCATCATATCACTCTCTAGGAGAGATATCCTCCAGCTGGTATTGATGCACTATGATCTTTGACTCAATGTTTTCTATTTGTACGAGTGAGGGCCTATCCTTGAACCAAATTCATGGGATGGTCTCCATGTCATATTCCTATAGTAGTGTGACCCATTTTTCTCTTCTTTCTCCTAACTCATTCTGAATTAATAGGGTCTTGACTGTGGGATCCGAGACAATTGCGAACTCCTTGTTTTGAAGAATATAGTGTCGAAACTGATTAACTCCTCTAATCAAAGCATATTCTTTCCTTTCAATATTGTGGTATCATAGCTCAACATATTTCAGTGGAGAACTCATGAATGCAATAGGGTGCTCATTCACTTCATCATCCTTATAGGTTAACATGTTGACACATAAATGAGCTGAAGCAAATGAATAGATGTAGAATGGCTTCAAGTAATATGGACTAGCCAACATTGGGGCATCAACAATAGCCCTCTTTATTTCCTCAAAATCTTGCTTAGCTTTAGGCATCCACTCTACTTTGGCATCCTATTTGAGAGTGGAATTCAATGGCTTGACTATTTCAGCAAAGCTCGTGATGAACTTCCTAATAAAATTGATCTTTCCGAAGAAAGATTTCATTTCTTTCTTGCTGCCTGGGAGATGGATCTTTAATATGTCTTGGATTTGTTTGGGTTCAATGGAGCTTTCCCTCAGTCACTCTAAAGATGCATTTCTTCAGGTTTAATGAGATGCCAAACTCCCTACATTTCTGGAAAACTTTGTGCAAGTCAACAACATGATCTACTCTTTTCTTCAAGAACACAATGAGATCATCCATATATATGATGATGCACTTGCCATTGATATCCTTAAAGGCGATGTCCATGGCATGTTGGAATATTGTGCCTACATTAATCAACCCAAACAACCTCCTTATATCTGGAATAACCATCCAAAAATGACATCATTTGAGACTCGTTGACAATTTTCAATACTTCATCCAATGAAGGCATCGGGTAATTGGCCTTTTGAGAAGCTCTATTTAAATCTTGAAATTCCACACACAATCTGATTTCACCATTCTTCTCCCTAACCAGAACCAAATTTTCCACCCATGGGGAGTTCCTAATAGGAAAGATGATTCAGATGGACAATAGCTTTTGAACTTCTTTAAAGATAATTGGCTCCAACATCACATTGATTGGGGGTTGACATTGTCGAAAAGGCCTCACGTCTGGCTTAAGGGGAATGGTATGAGTAATGATGGATATATCGTAGGTTTTAAAATCTTCATATCCCCAAGAAATCATGTCATGGTAGTTGCACTAGGTGTCAAAAATACCTTTTCGATCCTCTAGTGTATTCTTTACATATGAACATGTTTTTGACTTCTTCAATTGTACCCATGTTATGAGCATCACATTGATGATCTATTGACTCTTTTTTGCTTTGTTGATCCTAGTTTTTGATCTGATCTAGATCGAATATCCTCTCTAGTTGAACCATACCTCATGGTATTGTGTTACTCTTCAAGTTGATCACTCCCTCTATATCAATTTCTTCTTCTTCGGGTTCTAGCTCATTGATGATCTGAGTGGAAAATACATTGGAACTCATAATGAAGTTTAGGATGTTCTTATCATCATTAAAAACATGGAAATTGGTGATGTTTTTAGGCACTAACGAGGTAGAGGTGAGCTCTATAGTGAATTTCTTTAGACCAGTTAAGGAGAGAGGCTGGAGGGTACTCGCCGCTTGGGCTAAGGCATCATCAGTTTGATTCTTACTACACATAATCAGCTAAATGTTGAACGCATCTAAACCTTCTAGAAGATCCCATACCTTGTGTCTATAATTTTCCATTATTTTATCATGATAGGAGTACAATTTCCTAACTTGTTTCATTACCAGTTTAGAATCACCAAAGACTTGCAACATTTTAACATTATTTCTTAGTGCCATTAAAATTCCATGAACTAATGCTTCATATTCTGCTACATTATTTGTGCAATAAAATTGGAGTCTATGGGAAAAAAATATGTCTTACCTAAGGGACTGATGAGTTCAAAGCCAACTCCCACTCCCTACTTGGATTTGGATCCATCAAAATGTAGTGTCCAAAACTTAGGAGAACTCTAGATCCTAGACTTGGTGGAGCACACTTCCTTCCTTGTTTGTATATCAGATTCAACAACCTTGGGTGCTTGTATAGATTCAACATGGCCTTGATCTGGTCGTTCTTCTTATGGATTACCTTCAAGATTGATCTGCCCTACTATATGTTCCACTACTACTTGGCATAGACAACATTCAAATTTGGAATGGGTAGCTTTGTGTACCCTACACCAGCTAGGTAATAGTAGCTCCTAAAATTCCATTCTTTCTCCTAGACTAATTTCATCCTGTGCGCATTTTGGCAGAAACTCTTGGAATCCATCCATTAACCCAAGATTACAATCTTTGTAGGATTATTCATCTTCATATTCAATCAAAACCTCTGCACTATCAAGAACATGAGTTAAATTGGTGGGAGCACTGCATAATACAAGAAGAACCTCCTTAGGCACTCCTTCTTCTTGGAATTCTTCATCATCATGGTAAGCCACAAGACAGTAATTTCCCAGCTCGGTTTCTGTGAACAATACCTCATTTGTATTGTTATACTCAGTAATCATGAATTTCATCCTGGACTCTAGGTCAATAGAAATCTGATTAGGTAGTCCCTTCTAGGGTAGCCACATATGGGAATTGTTGAAGGCAAAATAACCATTTAAATCTCAAGTAAAATACCTTCCCAGTATTATTCCAATGTGTTGGGAATATCGACAACTTGAATGTCAATTACTTGCTACACCTTGGGATCAACAACAATCTGCATGGGAATCCTATTCATTTCTCCAACTATGTTTACCTTGGTCTTGTCCAACTAAGTCAATTTTCATTAGGAAGGGGTCAGATTTATTCCCAATGCCTTGCATACTACCAATGGCATGACATTACCTAAGGCTCTTGAATCAAGCAAACAATTGTGTAGATTCTTACCAAATATTTTGATGGTTTTCAAGAAAGGAGGCATTTCCAATTTCCCTTGAAATAACCCTACTGATATATTAGCTTGAGCCACTTGAGCCTTGTCCTTATCACTATTATTATCCTTGGCTTATGCTTGGTTTTTCTCCTTGGTGGGAATTTTATCTAATGACTGGGTTTTATTAGCTTGTAGGTTTGGAGGCTTATCGGGCTTCTTCCCCAAGATTTCCATAATCATGGGCTCATTATTGGAGGTATCAAAGGAAACCCTGTTGGCAGGTACCTCCTAGGCTAGTTTGGATGGGTAGGTTCCATTTAATGACATAACGAGGGAATTTCTAACAACCATCACCCTTAGTAGTTAAAAGGCTAAGAAGCTCACCTTGAATCTTTTCAATTCATCTTCCACATATCCCCCCATTTGTTCAACTTCTACTTCAGAAAATTTATTTTGAGAGGAACTAGTAGGTTGATTTTGAGCTTGAATCGGTTCCCTATTTCTATTGAAGTATTAGGTAGGCACATGAGGGTAGTTAGGATTGTTGTTGGCGTTAGGGTCGGGTGGTGTATTTCAATTGTTAGGAAGGGTAGAAGTCATGAAAGGAACACCAGCCCATCTATTTATTAACTCATAAGGGGTTTCCCTTTGGTGGAACATGTGAACTTCATCTTCATAGGGTTCCTCCTCATCTATAGGACCATTATCTACTGAATCGAACAACTGGTTGTATTCCATGTTTTTTTGATGCAATGAGATTCAATTTTGTCTATTATCATTATTGTTGCAATACATGGTTTGGAATGTTTGAATAAGTAAATATGGATTGGACTTGGCTGCACTTGAATTGAAGACATAGTATATCTATGCATTTTGAACCTTCCACTTGGCTCACAGATATTTATACATAGACTATTGAAGCTTTATTTTCTTTGCATTAAGGATTTTAAAAGATTTTAACAATCCAATAAACTCAATGGTTATAGTTTTATTCCAGGTTCTTGTATCAATGCTTGAGTTTTCTAGTGTCTTTTTCACCTTTGAATGCAGTTTTGTGTCCCTCATCGAACCCTTATGTAGGTAACTACATCAGTTGTCTTTGGTGTCTATTGTATTTTCCTATCACTTGTTATTGTAGATGGAAAAAAAAAGGTTTCCATTAATTTTGGTATCAAAGTCAGGTTGAGATTGGGGAAATTTGGAAGTGGGCAGTATGCCACTAAGAAGGATGAGAGGAAGAGGTGATCGAGGTGGTGGTCAAAGATTCCATGAAGAAGGGATCTTGGAAATGTTGTAGAATTAATCAGCAAGGTTGCATGCCATGGAATAGGCACAACAAAGGGAAGTTATTATGCCTTGCATAACCACCCCATCTTTTGCCTTGGTCAAAATGGGTCCCCCTTTTTGTTTTTGTCCTTGCTTGATTTTCAAACAAGGTTTGGAGTCTTTATTTTCCAACACTTTATTTTTCTTTGGTTTATTCTGTCAGAAGCAGAACCAGAACTGAATCAGGTTTTGAAACTTCTTTCAAAACTCATTTCGATCCCCATTCCGATAATCTTTTCTTTTGAAATTTTTGTTTTTTCTTTGTCGGAGCCGGAGCTAGAGTGGAAGTTAAGTCGGTGTTTATTCAAAATTTCAAAGTCAAATCCCATCCCACCTCCGCCTCTGCTTTTTGGTATTTCGTTTTAGACTAGGTTTTATATGTTAAGTTTTCTTATTTCGGTCTTTTTGTTTTATTTTTATGTTTAGTTTTATTTTATTCTTTGTTGGCAGAACCAGACCCATAATGGGAACCAAGTTGGAAGTTTAACCAAGTTTCCAAATCCGTTTTTATTCCGATTCCTCTCCCACCATTTCTTGGTCATTGACTTTTACTAAAGTCGCATGACAGTAATGGGCTAGTTCCTTTTGTAATTCCGACTCCACTGTACTGCATTTATTGCATTAATGATAGGTGCCATGCATGTGTGAAACTCCTAGTTTTACCTTAATTAGGGATTAACGCATAGTTATTATCACTATGCTTAAGAGATTGAAGAGTGAACCAGAGTTACAGCGAAGCTTTTGTGTGAGTGAATTGATTGATAGAGAGACTCCTGTGTGCAGATTGGTTCAGGAGGTTAGCCTATTTATTTGTGTTTGACATAGGGTTTTCTATTTTCGTTCTTCTTTTTAATTTTGCATTTTCCATTGCTGTTGATGTTGGATTGTTTTGCTTTAGGTAGGTTCATGATTCTTAGTAAGTTTGCATGTTTTGTTTTTCATTCTTTGTTTGTTTAAATTTCTTGTTTTCACTTAACTTTTCTGGTTGTTTCTCATCTATTTGTTTTTCAACATGGTCGTTTTCACATTTAGTCATGACCAAATCGTGTTATTTTTAGTTTCAATATGATGCCCTAAAAGGTATAGTCACCTCTTGGTCATATGGGGAAGGTATTATTAGGTTACATTTAAGCCCCTTTTCATTTTTGATATGACCCAGTCCTTAAAATCATGAAGTCATTTATCAGATTGTTAAAAAACACTTATGATGTCATGGTTATTTTAGGCGGAAGTGGGATCATAATCAATCTAGACTTTGAACCATGTTTTCCAATAGGTATTGATTCTATTTCCATCTTGTCTCCGACTCCGCTTATGGTGAGAAGCCTTCTTTCAAAATAGCAATAATCTATGCGGAAGCGAAACCAAAATTGATTATGAAATTAGACAATCTGAAAGAAACCAAATCAGTTTCCATTTCAGTTTCGGTTCCAATCACCATTCTAGTTCCAACTCCAATCCCGCTTGTTATTATTGTAATCTCCATAATAGTTTTGGCTCTGAGCCCGATAGTGTTTTAAAGAAGACTGTTTAGAATGTTTTATGTTTGGTTCCACCTCCGATATATATATGAAGGGTAAGGTTTTAAAATATATTTTTTTATATTTATTCAAGGATCTAATTGGGGCTTTTGTTGCAGGAAAGCTAAAGGATGTTAGGAGTATGAGGAGAAGCCTCCCAAAGGAATCGGCCTACAAAAACATCAAAGGCAGTAGCTAAGCCCAAGAAGATAAAGTCAGAGCATCTACCTTATAATTTTAGGTATAATCATAGGGGTCATGTTGTCACTGCAAGCAAAGTGGAATCAGAATGGTTTGATATAACCAACACCAATCTCGACTCATACAATCTTGAGGAGTTGTATTCGGAAACGTTTGTTGAAGATATAATAGGGAGAACTCAAAGAATAAAGGAACTATGTCTTTACAACTTGAGTCGTCAATAACATTCTGGACCTCCACTTGGAAGATTTTGATGGTAGTCTAGAATTACTAGTAGTTCAATTCAGAATGGCTACTCATCTTATGGATTGGACACCATGTAGACAAGGCAGCCTCAACCAAATATAATCCACTAGTTGACTTGTCATTACCACCTAGCTAGTCGAGGGGTGTGTCAACACCTCCATTGTTTGGCCTTATATTCCATGCTCTATTTTTCCTTTAGGAAGGCCTTCTTTTAAAGTTCTACCTTGAACTCTAGCCTCTTTTGTAATTTTGGCTTGTAGATGTGCCAGCATCATGATTGTCTCTATTGAGGTTGGCCTGGATGCTCCTTTGAGAAGCCTACAATTGGTTATTTTGGTTCCTCGAATGTGTTATCTCGATGGACATCTTATTTACTAGTTCTATTAATTCATCAATCTGATCCTTTTCTATGTTACTCTATTGTGGTGCTGAGTTCTATAGGAATATTGGATGTGTC
Source organism: Sequoiadendron giganteum (assembly GCA_007115665.2). NCBI lineage: Eukaryota > Viridiplantae > Streptophyta > Pinopsida > Cupressales > Cupressaceae > Sequoiadendron > Sequoiadendron giganteum. The sequence goes on from CM021106.1 coordinate 68,759,829, forward strand.
ACCAGTTGGTTCTGCTTAGCAAGTATTTTTTTTGAATTCTGCAGGTATGTAGGCACCCAGGGCTATTGGGAATAGGCTTGCTATTGTGAAGGTTGTAGGTATTGGGGTACTGACAATGACTTACTCAAGGGATGCCTTGGATGTGGAACTATTGGTAGCTGTGGAATTTGGTTCATCATGGGTGTTTGATGGGCCAAGGCATGAGTAAGCCCTTGGATTTGATTTGGATGAGCAATTGAGCCTAATGAGGGTAGTGGTCCTACAATGTGTTTCCCCAAGTCCATGCTTGTTGTGACTACCTCTACATAAGCATCCACTAACCTGGTAGGTGGCGAGCACATTCTTTTTACCAGTGCAAATGTGAGGTTATCCAAGGTGGCATAGTCTACCAATCGAGCAAAGGGATCACCCACTACATCGTGTGGTTACAATTCATATAGGCTCTATGGAATCAATCATTGACTGAGCTAATATGCTCATTGACTTCCCTCTTGATGGACATGAATTTCTAGTATAACTTTGAGGGGATGACAGGAAGCTTGAATTTCTGCAAGAAGGTGTTCTTTAATTGATCCTAAGTGGTTATAGTAATGGTTGGAAAATGGATGTACCAATAAAAGGCCTCATCCCGCAATGAGTAAGGTAAGAGTCTACAAGCCACATCTTCATCTTCAATCTGCATGTCTTTCAAAGCTGTTTGAAAGATTTTGATATGTTCTTTTTTTGTCCTTTGCAGATCCCATGGATGGAACTTGATGCAAAAGTCCTCTAGATTCTTAGGCATGTCATGGTAGTCATTAAAGGATAATGGGGAAGGTTTGTTACCCAACCAAGAAATTATGGGAGGTGGAGCTAGCACTTCCTATGATATAGTAACTTGAGGCTGCAAAGGGACTACAACTGGGGCTATGCCTTGGAAGTGGAGTGTAGCAGAAGGGGTAACACCTTGGCTGTGGGAAGTGAAGGGTGAAAATGCAGTTTGGAATAGAGGGGAGGATGAAGGTGTTGTTGGGAGTGAAGGGAAAGAATGGGATGGATGGATGGAAGGAGATGAAGGGGATGGAGGCTGAGTGGGTGGGGTTGAGTTGGAAGCTTCCCCTTTCTTGGCTCTCTTAGCTCTTGTAGGGGTTTTCAGCTCTTGGAATACTTCCTTGTCTAGTGTGGATCCAAGCACTATATGAAACCTTTTAGGGGAGAAAGAATGAATTCAATCTAACTTAACCAAAAGGCCCTCCTGTTGTGCCTTTTGCACATGCCCCGTTCGAAACGGGGACCCTCTTTTCCCTCTTTGTTTTTTCAGTTCCTTTTGTTCTGCCTCATTTTGCATACCCATTTTGTGCCCCAAAAGGGTCAGTGCATTTCCCAATGCCATATTTTGAACTCAACCGAGGTCCCCTCCCTTTTTAAAAAATTGTTAAGTCTCGAGTTAACCCGGGTTTCCCTTGTCATAACGCTATTTTGGTACATCTATGGAAGTTGTTGGGTTTCCTTGCTAGGTTTCCCCTACTAGATTTCCTCAGTACGGATTCCCTCTACTGGGTTTCCCCTTCCGAGTTTCCCCTTGTGCTTCACTGTTCTAACGGCGGTGATGGTCCGGCTTTCTGGACCTCCCGCCGCCCCTGTGCTTTTTTAAATTCACCGACTCCACCTGTCCTGTACAAACGAATTTAATGATGCATTAATGGCAGTTTTTTGCTATAAAAACAATTTTTTCGGCTGTCATTATCAATTTCGAGAGTGATAGAAGAGTTTAGAGAACTTTTGTCGACCAGGTGTTTTTCGCCCAGCGTTCTGAGCTCCGTTTTCCACCGTTTTTCGTGTGACCGACTGATCGTTCTTCAGGATTTTGAGGTAGGTTCACCGTCCGCGTTCCCTCCCTCTTTGTTTTGTGAAATTTCACATTTTTGTGTATACAAATTGTAAAATGGGTTTAAAATCTAGTAAATTCATGCCTTCCGATCAAAACCCATGTTTTAAAAATGTGAAAATCAATCTTTAAATCACCTGAATTTTGATTCGGAACTTAGTCGCACCCCGACTGTTCTTCGGAACGGTGCCGGTGCCTTCTGAGCTCGGGTCTTCCCATGGCCATCCATGCCTCTTTTCTTCAAATTCTATTGGTGGCTTTTTCCACCTCGGACTCCGACCTCCAAAATTCCCTTTCCGGAATTCTGTTGCATCTTCGCCGTTCCAAACAGCCCCGTCCAAGCATCTTCTCGACCTCTGAATCCCGGACCCTTGAAGTCCATCTAAACTCAAAAATATCTCAATCTTGCCAAGTTAAATCTTCCCTCGAGATTTGGACCTCGGGATTCCCTTCCTAGAATTTTGTCCCGTCTTCGCCGTTTCTACGGCCTTCCCCAAGCTGCTTTTCGGACATCGCTTCCCGGTCGCAAAGTCTTTCCTCTCCTGGTCGAAACCTTTGGAAAATTTCCCTCTTTGGGCATGGACCTCCAGAATTCCCCTCTTAGGATTCCATTGCATCATTGCCATTCTAACGGCCTTGTTCGAGCATCTTCCCAATTCCCGGACCCTGGTCTGCTGTCCGCCGAAACTCGGCATATAGCAACTTCCTCCAAACTTCTTCCAGATTCTGAATACTGGAATTCCCCTCTCGAGATTCCTCTCCACCTGTGCCATTCTAACGGTGATTTCAGGATAGCTTCCCGATCTTTGGCTCTTGGTGCTCCGTCCACCGCCCGATTTTCCCAAACCCTCTGATCGCTTCCAGAAATTGCTTCACGGATTTCCTCTCCTGGATTTCCGCTTTAATTCCGCCATTCTTAATGGACACCCCCTAACTACTTTCCAGTGATGGCAATCTGAGACTCGGATTCCAACATCCGAAATTCCGCTTCCTCTGTGCCATTTCAGATGGCTTCCCTACAGATGATGCCCAAACTTTGAAATGAGGTATCAAATGACCTCCAAATCCAAAATGGATTTTGACCCACTTGCTAAAATTGGGTTTTCCTCCATCTCCAACCTCAAATCCTCAATTTCAACCTCAAAAAATGCCTATGGGGATTCCGTTGTCATTTTTCCCTTTCAAACGACATTCTACCAAGGGAATTTTGGCCTCGAAACTTCGGATTGTTTGCACTGCTCTCTAACGATGAATTATCTAGCTTGCATGGTTATTAAATATGAATTATGATTGCTGGACTAATCTTGACATGCAGGGATTTTTTGGTGGCCATTTTGTCAAGTTCATCATTACTAATTCTTGTTTTTTGTGCAAAATTTATGGAATCTAGTGCAGAGACTTCCGGTGCTTCCAAGAAAGGAAAAGGAATAGCCAAGCCACCAAGGGGCAAGGAAGACAGGGACCTGATAAAATACAAATTCCAGGGAGTCCCTATTCAATCCAGAATCACTACCCTTTGGAGGGTTGTCTCAGATACCAACGTCAGATAGGTCGATGTTGATGAATTCACCCCTGGTACCCAAATGACCGGATCATTCTCTTGGAGCTTACTCGGCAGTTGTGACACATTCACAGTGTCTTGAGCGAAAAACATCTGGCAGGCCCCACCTATCCCATGAACCTCAGTCAGGGGATGTATAAGATACACACCTCCCAGTGTGTGAGATATTCAAAAAAGGAGCTAGCGAAATATAACTTCAAGCAATATAGAACGTGGCCACAAATGGATCCTTATGGTCATGTCAGAAAGGCACTGGGATGTGAGTACACCCACCTCCACAACATTGAGGACTTTTGGGCCAATTGCAAGGATGATCTTGAGGTGCAGTTGCGGCATTACATGCACATGACCGTCATCTATGTGCGAAGGGTGAACTTGTGTCTGGTCCCTGATTAGCTGGAAAAGGATGAAGACATAGTTGTGGACCCAGGATACGATGTAGTTTCCAACTTGCTGCTACCTACAATTGACTGGAATGCACCAGAGCTTAATGACATTAGTGTGCTCACTAGGCCTATTGAAATCTGAATGAGGGCATGGATTGACGAGAAGGTGGCTCAATTGAAACAACAAGGGGTCGTCCTAACATTCACCGAACTTACAAGTGAGCATGTAAGTGAACCAAGTGGCTCTGAAGGCGAAGCAGCTACCATTGCAACTAGGGAGACATCTAAGACCCCACCATCTGTGAAGACCAAGAAAGTAAAGGAGGCTTGCGAATAGCTACCCAAGCTGAATGTTTATGCCCATAAGGCTTTTGAGCATAAACCTTCCAAGAAAAGGAGGAAAACAACTGGAAGTGCAAAGACGGGTACATTAGCCAAGGGTCCATCCCTTAGGATCGGAGGATCGGGATTGAGCTCACCGAGGTCACTTCCTACCATTGTTACTACTACTGCTACTTCCCCTACCCCTCATGCTTTTCTTGCAGTCAATGCTTCCTTCCCGCCTGTGGTGGATATCTTTGTCTACATTGCCCCTACTCCTCTAGCGTTGCAAGTTATTCCCATAGATTCATCGTCCACCACTACCTCACCAATGACCTCTTCCTCCATGTCTCCTTCCCTTCCCATCGTTTTTGCTGCTACAATGCTTGCCCTTAGACTTCCAGAGTCGTTTGTAATGTATATGCAAAATGTGTCATTTGAGCTTTCGGGGATACTCACCAATCCAATAGTCCAGGTTGTGATAGCTCAGGCTATGGCCTCTGCCTTGACAACATCCCCCTCTACTGAATCACCAAAGATGAAACCAACCATGCAGATATCAGATGAGCATGAATGACAACAGCTAGAGGCTGAGAAAGCACCTGAGTACAAAGGGTTTGAATATCACGAACACCCCTTGTTCAAGCATCGAGAGATTGATGAAGTGGCCTCTAAGTCTTGTAGCGAGGGCACTAAGGACCTTGATGCTGAGCTGATCTGAGAGTCAAACGATCCCGAGCTCAATGCTGAGTGGGGCAAGCAGCTCAAGGAAATTGAGGACAACGAGGCCGAGGACTAGCTTGCACAGGAAGAGGAGATTGTTGCTCCAAAGACAGAAGGTAATAGGTCTCCAACCGAGGGACATGGCTAGACCACAGAGCATGACAATGAAACGTTCCTCCACGAGGAAAAACAAGGGGAGAACCTCGAGGAACATCAAGATACTCTAAAAGAAAGGGAGGAGGATGCTAAAAAGAAAGATTCACCTAAGGAGCGGTTGCACACCGAGATCACCGCTAAACATGAAATGATCAATCAAGACTCTGATGAAGAAAAGGAAAGTGCAGAAACCAAGGAGAGAGCTCTTGTTGTTGGAACCATCAAACTCAAGAAAGGAGACAACGGGACTCAAAGTGAACCACCAAGGGAAGAACCCCAAACGCCCAATTGGCTGCAAATACAACTGAAGCAAAGGACTCCCACCTTGAAGGATCCCAAGGGAAAGTTGGAAGCCATTATGGCCAGAGCACGAGTAAGCACTTGTAAAGAGAAGAAGCCAAAGGTCAGGTCAAAGGTAACCATGGATGCCTCAGGATCAATGGCAGTGCAAATAGCAATGCCGATAGTTGGGGAACAAGGTATAACTTACAATGTCTCCACCATTGACTTAGGAGTGGCCATAAGGGAACAAAAAGTTGACCATCTCCAAGAGTCGGTCGCCACAGTAGTGTACCTTATCTAGCAGGATAAGGTCTCCAAAGAAGAACTAAAAGAGCAGGTGGCTGATCTAACAGCTTATATTCAACAGTGGTCATCTCCGAATGAGCAACCTACAACATTATCGGCCCTGCCTCAGTTGCTATTCTAGGAATAGATTAACAAGCTCGAAAAGAGATGGAACTTGGACAAGACTACGAAAAATTGGTTCCAGCAGGTCTTGGACATGGGAAACACGGGCATCAACTTAGCTATCCTGGTAGCAAATAGGTTCCTAGAAGTTTAGAAGACTCTTGAAGACATGAGGCAAATCTCTAAAAGGTTCCCAAGGAAGTACGAGTCAACCTACCCAAAGATTGAGGCCATAGTTGCATTGCCAAGCGATGTCTGGGAAAAGGATCTTGCCCTCAAGATTGATGATCACTGGCTAGTGGACATGTGGAAATGAGATTTTAATCATTGGAAGAGAAGACTTGAGTAGGTTTTGGAATGAATGGCACCAGACATTGAATGGGAAAGAGATTCCAGAGAAGAGTGCACTTGGTACCTCAAGCTAATGATAGGGTATGAGCTGCCGATGGTCGAGATTAATCCCAAGAATATAAAGCCCTAATTCTTGAAGATCATGGAAGATGGGATGTCCCTTAAGGTCACCACTGAATTCATGTGCTTCACTACCCAAGCCTTTGCGTAGTCAAAACTTTTTAAGGGCAACGCTGCTAAGTATGAGGATGACTGGAAGAAGCTGGGCAGCGATTCTCAGGAGTGGTCTTACCAAATTTTGAAGGCTAACATCATAGAGGTGGATAAGTTTCATTCCCTGATCCTGAATTTCATGGAGTATGCTAGATTGAAGAAGCAAGAGAGCAATCCCATCATTGACGATGAGTTCCTTGAAGAATAGCTACAGCAAAGGGCAAATGGCTAAAAGACAAATTTGCTACAGTGCTGTCACTAGATGACAAAATAGGGAAGAAACAAGAAATTATTTATAAATGTAAAATATTTGGGGGTAGGTGAAACCCTAACGTAAAGTGAATCTTGACCACACAATAGAATCGAATCTTGGCCACTCATTTTGTTTTTTGAAAACTATAAATAGGGCTCTCCTCCTCTCATTTTAAGAGAGTTGAGTTGTTGTAAAGGCATGCTGCAGAAATTATAATAGCAAATACAATCATTTTTTGGTGTATTTTTGGGTTTCTCAATATGTTCCATGATTCCTCTCCCTTTTAGTTATAGCTTTGCTTTAAGTTACTTTTCTATTTTAATGCCTTTAGATTAGACTTGATAGATCTAGCATGTTGTCTCTGATTTTGAAGATTGTTGTTGTGTGTATGCTTTTCTTGTCCATACTTTTGGTCATTTGCTGAAGGCAGATGACTGTGCAAAGTTAGTCTGGACTTTGATTTCATTGCTTCCCATTGAATCTCATCTTTATTCACCCTCTCATAGCAAATGAATGATGAATATCTACAGTCCTTAGAAGATAGCATAGATTTCATGATATTGTGAGAATTCTGGTTAAGTGAAATTTTGTTTAAGGAAACTGTCCATAGTAGGAACCTCCATGATCACTGTTCATCGGTAGTTGCAGGTCCATGAAACATCTTTCTTCCTCACCCTTTTCCTTTTTCCTTTTTTTTGAAACAACCTGTGTTAAGGTTCATTGCACATTGTAAAGCTAAATCCGATGAAATAATGGAGTCTAAGACTGCTGCCTAAGCCTGCAACAAAGCAGAGTAATTCTAGATCCATAGAACTCCATTCATTGACTCAATTCTCCTATAGCTTCGACTACGTAAGGCTGCCCTGTGATTCAAGAAAATCACATAAATCAACTGAAATATTCCAAGCCTCATCATGACCTAACACCTGAGAGACCTTGGGATAGTGTTCTACAATCTGATTGTGGAAGATTGTCTTTCAAGAGAGGTAATCCACCTATGTATTACTTGTGTTGTGAAGTGCATAAAAACACCATCAATAGAACTGGCACTAAAAGGAGGGCTACTAAAGGGTAAAGCTGGATCGAATTGAGTCATTCTCCCCTAAGAGACTCCACCGGAAATTGAGGTTTACACCAAGCAAGGGAGAGTTCTAGGAATTATAGCCCCCCATCTGAGCTAAGAGAGCTAAATGAAGGGGACCATTTATCACAAATTATGTAGGACAACTCACTGTTCTTTCACCTCCGCCTTCTTCATCCTCATCAAAGGGTTCATCTTCTACTCATCCCACTATTGAGACCTTCCCAGTTGCCACTTCATCTGGGCTAAGCGCTGCTTTTTAGCCAAGCACGTTCACCAGCCTTGTTGCTACCTCACTAGTCACTATAGCCCCATTACTAACATAGACCAATCTGGCACAGCCGTCCCCACCACCTTTTCTGATGGCATGGCTACTTAACAACCCGTCTCCTCTCGCCTTCAACCTCTACCATGATATGCCAAAAAATCTTGAGAATTTCTATACGAAGTTCAACTCCCGGGATCTGCAGAGGACAACCAAGGAACATGTCAAGATTTTCAAGATAGCCTTGAAGACTATGAAAATTATCTACGAAGATGTGGCATGCAGGCTCTTTCCCTACTCCTTAGGGGAAGAGGCCTTTTACAGGTTGGTTAATTTACCAGCTGGAACTATCAACACATGGGATCTCTTGAAGAATGCATTCCTACAGAAGTTCAAGACCCTCATTAGCCCTGCAGATTCATATCGACATTTCATGTCGGTCCAAAGGGAGATCAATGAACCAATTAGCTCATTCAATGATCGCTTCCATAGAGCGTACACCTGACTACAGACCCCGTATGTTTTCAGAAATGCTACTATCCTACCCGTTTACTATGCAGCACTAGACAACCTCACTTCAACCTTGGTGAAAAGGATGAGACCACCACCAGCCAGATTGGTAGATGCATATGCTGAAGCCATCATTGCCAGTATAGATTTGGGGCAGAACATATCAGGTTCGTTGCCTTCCCTTGGACAAACTACATACCCAACATAGATACATGGACTCACACAAGCTTTACAACATCAAACACCCTTGTTGAATCTGGTACCTCAGCTGCCTATGGTTCCGCATTCTGGACAGCCAATGAATCAGACATACCCAGTACCTCATTACTTGCTCCCCTAGCAGCAATAGTGACATCCATAGGGATCTCAGATGTCAACATACCTTCAAGCAGTGGAGTTTCCACCCGCTCATTAGAATTAGCTGGCAACACAGCCTATGTTCCTTCAGAATATCGTGTCGCAGCCGAGTAGCACTGAAAGGGATAGGATCGCCAAGCTTACAAAGATGGTTAAAAAAATGTCGACCGAGATGACACACCTAAGGAATTAGAATAACCAGCTGTAGACATCACAAAAGAGCATCCAAACCAACCTCAACAAGGACAATTGAGATTACCACGAAAGTCAAGATAATCGAGAGGGTGGCACATCGTTAGAGCAGAATTATGACAGAAATCAGAACTAGGCCAAAATTTTGACAGGAGGCCCTTCCAAAGGCAGAACTAGACGTGGAATACACACCTCAATAATGGTGGTGTTCCCATGGCCCTTGACCAACCCAACAGAAACAATAATGAAAACCCTACAAATGGAGTTTATCTAGCAGAAGCTGCTTTATCTGGTTGGTGCCACATACACAAGACGAGCCGCCATTCTAAACTGGACTGTCTGAAATTCCAAACTGCAGCTGTGATTTTTCAGGTAGAAGTTCAGAATGCAGTCAATAACTTAGGAGGTAGGGACATTGTCCCATTTGATCCATATGATGCCTCGGTGTTGGTGCTAAATCAGGCCCCTTTCCCAAAGGCAGAATGCAACACCCTCAAGCTAGAAAACGCTGATTGAAGCCGTCTTGACGCGATGAAAGATGTAAGTTCTGAAAGTCCTCTGGCTCAGCTTTTTAATTCAATAGATAATGGTCCTAAGGATGATGAAGAGGAACTAAGGGAGGACAAGGTCCAAATGTTTCACCAACGGACTGCACCTTACAACCTCAAAAATAGACAAGAACGAGGTTATGCTGGTGGTCCTTTCACGACCTCCACCCCGCCAAATAATTTCAGTACCCCCTCTGATCTGAGTGCAAATAATAACCCAGGTTTTCCACTTACACCCACACGATCTCAGCAGAAATAAACAACAAAACAATGGCCAAAGTCACAACACTACCCCTTTCCAGAACGTTTCCCATGACCAAGAGATTGAGCAAATGGGGGAGTATATTGCTGAGGAATTCGAGAAGGTAAAGCTAAGCGTGTTCGCCTTCGAACTTCTAAAGGTGCCTACTCTCAGGAATGCCTTTTTTCGAATGATAAATGGGACCTCATCACAGGGGTCAGCTCAGGAAGAGGTTCTGATGAAGAAGGTTTTCTTTTAGTGATCAATCAAATGAAATAGTTGTCAAGTAGACTTTTAGCAGTAAAGCTGACCCACCAACAGGTTAGTAGGCAAACAGGTAGTCCGAAAGGGCAGATAATCTAACACCAACCCAAAACAGGGGCAATGAGAAGGAAAAGGCCTAAGTCGCTCAGGTGGACATTTCTGGAGGGTTGTTTCAAGGGAAATTCGAGATCCCTCCCTTTTTGACCACCATCCGTGTGTTCAGGAAGAACCTCGACAATTGCTCGTTGGATTCAAGAGCATTGGCTAATGTCATTCCCTTGAGCGTGTGTAAGGCACTCAGAATCACGCCCACCCCTTCCCGGTGGAAGGTGACACAGCTTGATAAAACTGAAATCAACATAGTAGGGGAAATCAACAGGATACCCATGCAAGTTGTTGTTGATCCTCGGATCCAACAAATCATTAATATATAGGTGGTCGATATCCCGGACACTTATGGCATGATCCTAGGAAGGGATTTCATGAGGGCACTGAACGGATACACCGCCACTGATTACTTTCATATATGGCTACCGTGGAAGGGAATGCCTAATCAGATCTAGATTGACAGAAAACCCCGGATGAAATTTATGATTACGAAATACAACAACATGAATGAGGTGTTGTATGCTGAAATAGGCCTAGGAAATTATTCCCTAGTGGCATACAGGAATGGGCAAGAATACCTTGAAGATGAAGGAACGATCGAGATTCTTCTTGTACTATGCAACCCACCAGCTAATTTGGCCAATGTCTCTTAGAGCACTGAAATGCTCATAAAACCCGATGATGAAGAAATGGAAGAGAGCGACAGCCTTGGACTCTTCGGTGATTTCCAAGATTTCATGGAAAAATGTGTGGATGACCAGCTCAGTTTGGGAATGTGAATGAATTTCTAGGAACCCCTACTCCCTAATTAGTGCAAGGTACACAATGTTGCTCACTTAGAGTTTGACTGCTGCTTGCACCAAATAGCAATTGAACATGTTAAAAAATGGGCTATTCCAAAGGAGAAGACTGGGTCAACATTGCACGAGCAAACATGTTCCACCCGTGCAGCCCCGGAAGTAGCTACCGAGGCGACGGTCCTTTCTCAGAAAAAGGTCAGATCGGTCAGCCTTGCACCTAGGGATTCTCCTGGATTTTGGACATTGTGCTTTGATGGTTCTAAATCCAAGCACGAAGCTGGGGCGGGTTTCAAACTGATTAGTCCCAAAGGTAAATCATACTTTTCCGCTCATAGGCTATAGTTTTATTGTACTAATAACATGGTGGAATATGTGGTTTTGGTATTGGGCCTCTTGATGGCATTGAGAAAAGACGTCAAGATGCTCCAGGTATACGAAGATTCGGAGTTAGTCGTAAAGTAGGTCAAAAAGCTTTATTCCTGCTATGATCAAAGACTTACTAACTATCGACACCACGTCTGGGATCTACTGGAAGGGTTGGATGCATTCAACATTCAGCGAATCCCTCGCGCTCAGAATTATACTACCAATGCCTTGGCGCAGGTAGCAAGCATGCTGCAACCCTTGTCCCTATCTGGCCTAAAAATATTCACGGTGGAACTCACTTCCATCCCATCAGTGCTAGATAATGTGGCCAATTTCCAAGTATTCAATGATGACACGCACATTCTGGAATTCCTCACCAGTTCTGATGTGTTTGCTATGTAGATAATCGATGAGGTCGAGCCTCAAGAGGTGGAATTGGATATAGAAGGGGTCATCAACTTAAAAACTAACACCATCCCTAGAGGAATGGTTTAATTGGAGGGAATCTTTAACCTTGATCAGATTAGAGAGCAAGATCAACGAGCCAAAGAAGATACTATCAGCAGTCAGTGTGATACCTACAACCTTGGAACAACTGGAAATCCTAGGAATGTGTTCATTGATAAGGTATGTGCTCCTGAAGAAAGAAAAGGGATTATTGAAACATTGTACAAATATCACAACATCATCGCCTGGAGCTATGATAACCTCAAAACATATGACATGTCGATCATCGTGCACACTATCCCCCTCAGACCAGATATAAAGTCATTCCGGAAATGGCAATGCCCTGTCAACGCTCTATTGGAGCCAATCATTTATAAGGAAGTACAGAAGCTACTATCAGCCAGGATCATTTTTTCAGTCAGACACTCTACTTGGGTAGCGAACTTGGTCCCCATTAGAAAGAAAGATGGAGAAATCAGGTTGTGTGTGGACTTTCACAATCTGAATCGAGCATCAGAGAAGGATAACTAACTTGTACCTTTGTTAGATGAGGTGCTGCAGGTAGTAAATGGATCCCAGATGATGCCCTTCTTGGATGGCTATTTGGGATACAACCAAGTCATGGTGCAGTATGAGGATCGACATAGGATAGCGTTCACCACCAAATTGGGAATGTTCACGTATAGAAGAATGTCGTCCAGACTCATCAACGCCGGTGCCACTTTCCATTGAGCCATGGATATTGTATTCAAAGACTTGATAGGCAAGTGCATAATCATCTACATAGATAATTTGACAGTGTTTTCAAAATAGCGGGGTGATCACATCGTTGACTTATGCAGGGTATTTGAAAGATGTCGCACATTTGGAGTGTCCCTTAACCCAAAGAAGTGCATCTTCGAGGTCACTGAGGGAAAGCTCCTTGGACACGTCTTATCAGAGCGGGGAATCTCTATTGACCTTGAACAGATCCAGTCCATTATGAAAATCCAGTTGCTAAGTAGCAAGAAGGAACTAAAATATTTCTTCGGGAAGATTAACTTCGTCTGCAAATTCATCACGGGCTTCGCAGAAATCGTCAAGCCGCTCTATGCCATGCTGAAGCAAGATGCCAAGGTTGAGTGGACTCTCGAAGCAAAGCATGCTTTTGGAGAAATCAAGAGGGCAATTGCTGATGCCCTTGTGTTGGTGTGCCCCAATTACCTGAAACCTTTTTATATATTCCTTTGCTTCAGATCACTCCTGTGCCAGCATTCTAACACAAAAGGACGACGAGGGAAGTGAGCATCTGATCACCTTCATGAGTGCTTGAAGGATGCCAAACTTTGCTATCATAACATAGAAAAACAAGCTTATGCCCTTGTTAAAGGAGTCAAGAAGTTCCAGCACTATATCTTGCGCAACAAGGTTTTTGCCATAGTTTCCGACCCTGCAGTGAAAACGTTGCTTATGCAGAATGAGCTGGGCGAACGATGGGAAAAGTTGATTGCGGTACTACAGGAATATGATATGGAGATCTAGCCAATGAAGTTGGTAAGAGAATAGGCACTCACCCAGACAATGGCAGAGGTAGTTATTAATGCCAAACCTGAGCTCACGGTACAACAGTACCAGATGGAGGACATCTCCCCAGGGGAGTGGTATGATGACATAGTGTACTACCTGTTGAACCACAAGTGCCCGCCCTATTTGCAAGGAGTTCAGAGATGAGCTCTGAGGTTGAAAAGCAGTAGCTACATGTTGTAGGGCTTTATATTGTACAAAAAAAACCTTGAAGGTATCTATCTGTGATGCTTAGGAAAGGAGGAGGTTGATCACGTTCTTAAGGAATTTCATGATAAATTCAAAACTGGTGATGGCTCAGGTCTATCAACTGTGCATCAGATACTGAGAGCTAGGTACTATTGGCCCACCATTTTCAAAGATGCTTATAGTCATGTCCATACCTACCACGTGTGCCAGACTACCAATGCTAGAGAAAGGAATGCTACTATCCCATTACAACCTGTTCTGGAGGTAAGGCCTTTTGCATAATGGGGTCTCGACTTCATTGGTCCGGTAAGTCCTCTATCATCTGCAAAACACAGGTACATTCTAAAGGCTTTTGATTACTGCACTAGATGGATAGAAGCAATAACTTGTAGGAAATGTACAATTGAAGTCATAACCAATTTCTTAGAAAGTTTCATTTTAAATCGTTTTGGTTGCCCGTACGTTCTAGTATGTGATAACGGCCCTGCATTTGCCTCACTGAAATTCACAAGTTGGGCCTTCGATTATGGTATCGCCCTCAAATTCTCCTCTAACTATTACCCTCAAGGAAATGGCCTTGCTGAATCCACCAATAAAAACTTGATCATGGTGATTAGGAAGCTGCTAGATAGGAATCCTAAGGATTGGCACACCTAACTTCATTTCACCTTATGGGCAGATCATACCCATCACAAGGCTGCCCTTAGAGATTCTTTGTACCATCTAGTCTATGGCTTATAACCCATCTATCCCATACATTTGAAAATCCTGACCCTCCAGTTCATCAATGCCTTTTATGAAGGAGGAGATCACAGAGAAGCTCGCCTCGCCGAGCTGCTACACCTTGAAGAAGTACAAGACCACGTGATAGAAAATTTTACCAAGCATCAGGGTATAGTCAAAAGATGGTTCGACCGTAGAGCTAAAGTTAAGGCCTTCCACATTTCCGATCTAGTCCTCTACTGGGACAAGGCCCATGAAAAGAAAGGGGGACACAACAAATTCGACAAGCTTTGGCTTGGCCCCTTTTAGATTGTCGAAATCCTTGGAGATAATGCTTTCTATCTAAAGACTCTCATTGGTGAAGACGTCCCATTGCCTGTCAATAGGTAGCACCTCGAGCATTACTTCCAGGCCTAAGCTCCTGTGAGGTGTCAGTGTAAATACTTGTACATAGGTTAAGATATATTTCCTGCTTTGTCCTTCAATTTTGCTTTTCTTCTGACCGTTTTGTCATAATTTTGGGAGGTGTCTCCCTGTTCTGCCATGGTGGCCATGCTTGGTCCAATGTACGGTTTGCCCCGCTATCTGCTTTCACGTTGTTCTCTAGAGAAGCCTTCATTCCCTACTGCTACCCTCTGAAAGCTCCTATATATTGGTTTTCAACTTTCGAACTTTGCACTAACCTAGGATGGCTATCTACTTGAATCCCTGCTCTTGTCAGGGAACACACAAATAAAATTTAAAATATCTCCAAGGAGTAGTATGGTGATCATTGGGAAGTCGAGATAAGTGAAATATCTAAAGTCTATTCTGGTGACCACTGCGATTCTCAAGCCCATTGCGAACTTCGCTGTTCGCACGGTTGATAAAAAAAAAAAAATTGCTAAGGGAAATATCCAGCACTAGCAATAAATAAATTACAAAGAACAATCGCATGGGTGTGCGAATATCTCTACTAGGGCTATGGACGCCCAGCTGGTAGTAGAGCTATGTTCGTGAGGTTGTAGTGACAACTCCATCGAGGCTATGGATGCTTGACTGGCAGCGGAGCAATGTCCAGGTTACTTTTGGGATTAGATGAACTACGTAGCTTATCTCCTCTGACCAATGGTTACTCGTAGTCTCTTCGATGAATGAAAATGAATTCACCATGCACACACTTCCATGATAAACTTGTAGTCTGATTTAATCCCACCTTCCTTTAACTATCCTCAGTTCAGCTTTGAAAACTATCTTAGGTCTGCAAAGCCAGAGATCATGGGTTTGGAATGAGTATTTATCTCTAGAACACCAGGATCATTCTCCCAGCGGAGTCACCATTTGTTGTTCCTTTTGCACACATGCCCCATTCAGAATGGTGACCCTCTTTTCCCTATTTATTTTTTCGATTCTTTCTGTTCTGCGTCGTTTTACGTACCCATTTTGTGCCCCAAAAGAGTCCGTGCATTTCCCAATGCCATATTTTGAACTCGACCGAAGTCCCCCCCCTTTTTAAAAAATTGCTAAGTCTTGAGTTAACCCGAGTTTCCCTTGTCAAAACGCCGTTCTGGCAACTCTGTGGTAGTCACCGGGTTTCCCTTGCTAGATTTCCTCGACGCGGATTCCCTCTATCGGGTTTCCCCTTGGGCTTCGTTGTTCTAACGACGATGATGGTCTGACTTTCCGGACCCGGACCTCGGACCTCCCGCCGCCCCTATGTTTTTTTAAATTCACTGACTCCACCTACCCCTTACAAATGAATTTAATGATGCATTAATGGTGATTTTATTTTATAAATTTTTTTTTCTAGCTGTCATTATCAATTGCGCGAGTGATAGAAGAGTTTAGAGAACTTCTGACGATCAGGTGTTTTCTGCCCAGCGTTTTGAGCTCCGTTTTCCATTGTTTTTCGCATGACCGACTGATCGTTCGTCGAGATTTTGAGGTAGGTTCACCATCCATGTGCCCTCCCTCTTTGTTTTGTGAAATTTTTCATTTTTGTGTATGCAAATTGTAAAATGGGTTTAAAATCTAGTAAATTCACGCCTTCCGGTCAAAACCCATGTTTTAAAAATGTGAAAATCAATCTTTAAATCACCTAAATTTTGATCTGAAACTTCACCGCGCCGTAGCTATTCTCTGAAACGGTGCTTGCACCTTCTGGGCCCGAGTCTTCCCATGGCAGTCCGTGCCTCTTTTCTTCAAATTCTACTAGTGGCTTTTTCCACCTCGGATTTCGACCTCCGTAATCCCCTTCCCAGAATTTCATTGCATCTTCGCTGTTTCAAACGGCCCCGCCTGAGCGTCTTCCTGACCTCTAAATCCCAGACCCTCGAAGTCGGTCTAAACTCGAAAATATCTCAATCTTTCCAAGTTAAATCTTCCCTAGGGATTTGGACCTCGGGATTGCCTTCCCGGAATTCTGTCCCGTCTTCGCCATTTCTACGGCCTTCCCCGAGCGGCTTTTCGGACATTGCTTCCTGGCCACAAAGTCTTTCCTCTCCTGTTCAAAACCTTTGGAAAATTTGCCTCATCGGACTTGGACCTCCGAAATTCCCCTCCCGGGATTCCATTGCGTCATCGTCGTTCTAACGGCTTCATCTAAGCATCTTCCCAATTCTCAAGCCCCAGTTCGCTATCTGTCGAAACCCGACATGTGGGAATTTCCTCTGAACTTCTTCCAGATTCTGAACGCCAAAATTTCCCTCTTGGGATTCCATTCTAATGGCAAGTTCGGGATAGCTTCCCAACCTTCAGCTCCCGGTGCTTCGTCTGCCGCCTGATTGTCCCAAACTCTCTGACTGCTTCTAGAAATTTCTTCTTGAATTTCCGCTTTCATTTTACCATTCCAAACAGACACCCCCTAACTGCTTCCCGACGACAGTAATCCGAGACCTGGATTCCAACGTCCGAAATTCCGCTTCCTCTGCGTCGTTTTAGACGGCTTCCCTGCAGATGATGCCCGAACTTTTAAATGAGGTATCAAATGACCTCCAAATCCAAAATGGATTTCGACCCACTTGCGAAAATTGGGTTTTCCTCCGCCTGCAACCTCAAATCCTCAATTTCAACCTTGGAAAATGCCTATGGGGATTCCATTCTTATTTTTCCCTTTCAAATGACATTCTTCCAAGGGAATTCTGGCCCAGGAACTCCGGATTGTTTGCACTTCTCTCTAACAATGAAGTATCCAGCTTGCATGATTATTAAATATGAATTATGATTTTTGAACTAATCTTGACATGCAGGGATTTTTCGGTGGCCATTTTGTCAAGTTCATCATTACTGATTCTCATCTTTTGTGTAGGATTTATGGAATTTGGTGTAGAGACTTCTAGTGCTTCCAAGAAAGGAAAAGGAACAGCCAAGCCACCAAGGGGAAAGGAAGATAGGGACCTGATGAAATACAAATTTCAGGGAGTCTCTATTCAATCTAGAATCACTACTCTTTGGAGGGATGTCTTAGATAACAACATCAGACAGGTCGATGTTGATGAATTCACCCCCAGTACCCAAATGACCAGATCATTCTCTTGGAGTTGACTCGGTAGCTGCGACACATTCATAGTGTCTTGAGTGAAAAACATCTAGTAGGCCCCGCCTATCCCATGAACCTTGGTCAGGGCATGCATAACATACACACCTCCCAGTGCATGGGATATTCGAAAAAGGAGCTGGCGGAATATAACCTCGAGCAATATACAACGTGGCCACGAATGGATCCTTATGGTCATGTCAGAAAGGCACTATGACGTGAGTACGCCCACCTCCACAACATTGAGGACTTTTGGGCCAATTTCAAGGATGATCTTGAGGTGCGGTTGTGACATTACATGCACATGACCGTCATCTATGTGTGAAGGGTGAACTTGTGTTCGGTCCCTGATTAGCTAGAAGAGGATGAAGACATAGTTGTGGATCCACGATACGATGTAGTTTCTGACTTGCCAGTGCCTGCAATTGACTTGAATGCACTAAAGCTTAATGACATTGGTGTGCTCACTATGCCCATTGAAATCTGAATGAGGGCATGGATCGATGAGAAGGTGGCTCAATTGAAACAACAAGGGGTCGTCCTAACATTCACCGAACTTACAAGTGAGCATGTAAGTGAACGAAGTGGCTCCGAAGGTGGAGCAGCTGCCATTGCAACTGGGGAGACATCTAAGACCCCACCATCTGTGAAGACCAAGAAACTAAAGGAGGCTAGTGAACAGCTGCCCAAGTTGAAGGTCTATGCATGTAAGGCTTTTGAGCTTGAACCTTCCAAGAAGAGGAGGAAAACAACTGGTAGCACGGAGATGACTACATTAACCAAGGGTCTATCCCTTGGGATTGGAGGATCAGGATCTAGCTCATGAAGGTCGCTTCCTACTATTGTTACTACTACTACTACTTCCCCTACCCCTCATGCTTCTCTTGTAGTCTCTGGTTCCTCCCCACCTGCGATGGATATCTCTATCCACCTACCCCCTACCCCTCCAGCGTTGCAAGTTATTCCCATAGATTCATTGTCCGCGAGTTATTCCCATAGATTCATTGTCCACCACTACCTCACCAATGACCTCTTCCTCCATGTCTCCTTCCCTTCCCACCATTTCTGGTACTACAATGCCTGCCCTTAGCCTTCCAGAGTCGTTTGTAAAGTATACGCAGAATATGTCGTCTAAGCTTTCAGGATGCTCACCAATCCGATAGTCCAGGCTACGGTAGCTCAGGCTCTAGCCTCCACCCCAACAACATCCCCCTCTACTGAATCACCAAAGATGAAAGCAACCATGCAGATATTAGATGAGCATGAACGACAGTAGCTAGAGGCTAGGCACCCAAGTACGAAGGGTTTGAATATCATAAACACCCCTTGTTCGAGTGTCGGGAGATTGATGAAGTGGCCTCTGAGTCTTCTAGCAAGGGCACTAAGGACCTTGATGTTGAGCTGATCCGAGAGTCAAATTATCCCTAGCTCAATGCTGAGTGGGGCAAGCATCTCAAGGAAATTGAGGACAAGGAGGTCGAGGACCAGCTTAAATAGGAAGAGGAGATCGCTGGTCCAGAGATGGAAGGTAGTAGGTCTCCAACCGAGGGACATGGCCAGACCCCAGAGCATGACAAAGAAATGTTCCTCCACAAGGATGAACAAGGAGAGAACCTCGAGGAACATCAAGATACTCTAAAAGAAAGGGAGGAGGATGCTGAAAAGAAAGATTCACCTAAGGAGCAGTTACACATCGAGTCTGCCACTGAACATGAAACGATCAAACAAGACTCTGATGAAGAAAAGGAAAGTGCATAAAGCAAGGAGAGAGCTCTTGTTGTCGGAACTGTTGAACCCGAGAAAGGGGACAGCAGGACTCAAAGTGAACTGCCAAGGGAAGAACCACAAATGCCTGATTGGCTGCAAAGACAACTCAAGCAAAGGACTCCCACCTTGAAGGATCCCAAGGCAAGGTTGGAAGCCATTATGGCCAAAGCACGAGTAAGCACCCGTAAAGAGAAGAAGCCAAAGGTCAGGTCAAAGGTAACCATGGATGCCTTGGGATCAAGGGTAGTGCAAATAGCAACGCTGATGGTTGGGGCAGAAGGTATAACTTACAACATCTCCACCATCGACTTAGGAGTGGCCACAAGGGAACAAAAAGTTGAGCATCTCCAAGAGTCAGTTGCCATAGTAGTGCACCTTATCTAGCAGGATAAGGTCTCCAAAGAAGAACTAAAAGAGCAGGTGGCTAATTTAACAACTTATATTCAGTAGTGGTCATCTTTGGATGAGCAGCCTACAACATCATCGGCCCCTCCTCAATTGTTGTCCCAGGAATAGATTAACAAGCTCGAAAAGAGACGGAGCTTGGACAAGACTACGGAAAACTGGTTCCGGCAGGTCTTGGACATGGGAAACATGGGCATCAAATTAGTTGTTCGGGAAAAAAATAGGTTCCTAGAAGTTTAGGAGACTCTCGAGGACACGAGGTAGATCTGTGAAAGGTTCCCAAGGAAGTACGAGTCAGCCTACCCAAATATTGAGGCCATACTCGCATTGCCAAGCGATGTCTAGGAAAAGGATCTTACCTTCAAGGATGATGATCACTAGCTAGTGGACACGTGGAAATGAGATTTTAATCACTGAAAGAGAAGACTTGAGTAGGTTTTGGAATGAATGGCACCAGACATTGAATGGGCAAGAGATTCCCGAGAAGAGTGCACTCGGTACCTCAAGCTAATGACAGGGTACGAGCTACCGGCGGTCAAGATTAATCTCAAGAATATAAAGCCCTACTTCTTGAAGATCATGGAAGATGGGATGTCCGTCGAGGTCACCACTGAATTCATGTTCTTCGCTATTCGAGCCTTTGCGCAGTGGAAAATTTTTAAGCACAACGCTGCTAAGTATGAGGATGACTGGAAGAAGCTGGGCAACAATTCCCAGGAGTGGTCTTACCAAATTTTGAAGGTTGACATTATAGAGGAGGATAAGTTTCAGTCCCTGATCCTTAATTTCATGGAGTATGCCATGTTGAAGAAGTGAGAGGGCAATCCCATCATTGACGATGAGTTCCTTGAAGAATAGCTATAGCAAAGGGCAAATGGCTAAAAGACAAATTTGCTATAGTGCTGTCACTAGATGACGAAATAGGGAAGAAACAAGAAATTATTTATAAATGTAAAATATTTGGGGGTAGGTGAAACCCTAATGTAAAGTGAATCTTGGCCACACAATAGAATTGAATCTTGGCCACTCATTTTGTTTTTTGAAAACTATAAATAGGGCTCTCCTCCTCTCATTTTAAGAGAGTTGAGTTGTTGTAAAGGCATGCTATAGAAATTATAATAGCAAATACAATCATTTTTTGGTGTATTTTTGGGTTTCTCAATATGTTTCATGATTCCTCTCCCTTTTAGTTATAGCTTTGCTTTAAGTTACTTTGCTATTTTAATGCCTTTAGATTAGACTTGATAGATCTAGCATGTTGTCTCTGATTTTGAAGATTGTTGCTGTGTGTATGCTTTTCTTGTTCATACTTTTGGTCATTTGCTGAAGGTAGATGACTGTGCAAAGTTAGTCTGGACTTTGATTTCATTGCTTCCCATTGAATCTCATCTTTATTCACCCTCCCATAGCGAATGAATGATGAATATCTACAGTCCTTAGAAGATAGCACATATTTCATGATATTGTGAGAATTCCGGTTAAGTGAAATTCTGTTTAAGGAAACTGTCCATAGTAGGAACCTCCATGATCATTGTTCATCAGTAGTTGCAGGTCCATGAAACATCTTTCTTCCTCGCCCTTTTCTTTTTTCCTTTTTTTTGAAACAACCTGTGTTAAGGTTCGTTGCACATTGTAAAGCTAAATCCGATGAAATAATGGAGTCTAAGATTGTTGCCTAAGCTTGCAACAAAGCAAAGTAATTCTAGATCCGTAGAACTCCATTCATTGACTCAATTCTCCTACAGCTTCAACTACGTAAGGCCGCCCTGTGATTCCATTGAATCACATAAATCAACTGAAATATTCCAAGCCTCGTCATGACCTGACACCTGAGAGACTTTGGGATAGTGTTCTGCAATTTGATTGTGGAAGATTGTCTTTCAAGAGAGGTAATGCACCTACATATTACCTATGTTGTGAAGTGCATAAAAACACCATCAACACCTCCTTCTAGCACGAGTTTTTCTGATGGGAGTTTTTTCACCTTGTCAACACAGACAATGCACAAGTGTAATGCCTCTCTTGAAAGATAATCCCTATAATTAAGTTTAAAAAATCAACCCAAGTTCTCTCGGGTGTCAGGTCATGACTTGCAAAAATAATGTAGTTGTTGATGTCGTTTGCTGGTAATCACAAAAGGGAGTTTATGGTTAGTTAAGTATGGATGGAATTATATCTGTAAATGGAGTTTTATACATTCTGGAAATGAAGAATAGCTTCTGCAATTTTAGGACAGCAAACTAAAACTTCATCTTGGTCATCAAATTTAGCTTTACAATGATGCTGGAAGTTTTTCTCAACTTCAGATTTCAAAGAAAAGTCAAAAGGGAAAAGGGGTAAGAATTTTTCTAAACCTACAACTAATGTTGAATAGTAACAATGGAGGATGCTACAGTGGAGATCCTTCCTAAAACTAAGTTCCACTTAACCTGGGACAACCTACAGTGTCATGAAACTAGTGGAATCTTCTATGGTATGTAGATTTTCAAACCATTCATTCACCATTAAAGCATGAATAAAGATTGAACTTGAATGAAACAATATAATCAATTCTCAAACTAACTTTACTTTGTTGTTCATCATCAACAAACAAAAAAAAGTATGAGCAAGGAAGAAATCATGTTGGTCATACACAAGAGGTTTTCATAAATAGAAATTAGGGCCAATAAAACATTAATTAAAATAAAATATATATTATTAAAAATATTTTAACCAAATTCTCATCCAATACACATGTTTTACCAATAGTACATACAAAAATAATTTTATTTAGGTCAAAATATGCTAGTCGTACACATGTATGTTTTAGCTTAAAACATAGGACTTTAAAAAATCGCTTGTGTACATCCTATGCAAAACCAAAATTTATTACTTGGATATTAGAATAAGATACATATTTGAAAACTAGACACAAAATCTTATATTTAATAGATTTGCATCATGTTAATATTCTATGTGTAAGTGCTTTGAATTTTTACTCCAACTATGAGAAATTTTGATTTTCAAGAACAATTTTTTTACTTTTTTTCCAAAAGGTGTACCCAACTTCTTGCACTTACCTAGGATTGATGTTGGAATTTTTTGGTGTTGATGAAAAATTTAAGGATACTTTCTCCCTTTGCTCCTAAACCTCAACTCCTGGTCATTGATATGCCTAGGACTTGAAATTCCAAAAATACTAGCCACTGATGATCTTGCCACATGATGGGGTGATCCCACAATAGTGGTTAACACTATTTGGGACATCTTGATTTTTGCTGAAATCACATATTTTTAGAAAATATAATGATTTAAGCCTTGAAAATTTCCATTTAAAGGATTCCAATTGAATAGAGTTTGATCAAACCACCTTAGATCAAACCCCCTTGGATAGAAGCCTGCTAGTTTTAAACCATACCTATAACGGAGTCTCCTTTACACCTATCAAAATGCTGATAAAAAACCACTTCTGATTTACATTTTGGGGGGATCAAATGAATTCATTTAAAATAATTTTTTTTTGTAAGTATGTATTCCTTATTTTAAGCTTCCCAAAAACTATGATTTTAAAAATATTTTATTTTAATATTATATTTATTTTTTATTTCTTGTGAATGTAGGTTTTTCACCAAAAATCAAGCTCTTTGTTCTACACATGTGGAAAAATAATAGATTATCAAAAAAAATTCTAAAAAATATGTTCATGCTAGGTATTGATGTCCTTTATCAAATAAAAAAGAAAAAATTGAATTTCGACACATACAAATAGGTTATGTTGTTTATGGTCTACCTATGTCTAAATTGTAATTGGTTTGACTTCAAAACTTAATTAAGAGAAAAATATTCAATAAAACACTATGAAACCAAATGAACAGGTGCTAGATATTGTAGTTACAAATCTAAATTCAAAAAAAATAGAATTCTATCCTTCATAGAAAAAATCTATGTTGTTTATGGTGAGCATCACTCTTTAAAAATGGTGTTTACTATTAAAAACTAGTTTCGAAAGGAGATGGAAAAATAAATGCAATCTAATTTAAAAAAAATCAAAAAATATATATTTAGAATCTACAAACAAAATTTCACAAATCACTAGTTTGCATCATCTTCAAATTCCTCATGGTTTAGCCGCTATAGGTGCCTGAAAGTGAGGATTTAGTTAAAAAAAAATAGTTCAATGTCGAGTTTGGCCAAAAATTGTAAACCAATATTGTGGGATCACCCGATGTTAGTAGACCTATCAAAAAAATCATACATCAAACTTTTGGATTTTGGCCATTGTGTAATTTTTTGTCACTAAATAATTGTTGAAGACCAATGGATAAAATATATTGTAAATTTTGATGATTGAATTGGATGTAGTGAATCTACAATAGCATATGAGAATTGTATGAATAGTATGGATGCATGGATCTATATATTTGTATGATTTTTTTGAGAAAAAAATCAAGAAATGAAATCACCTCAAAGTTTTTAGACTCTAATTTCAACATTTGGATGGATAACTTATTAAGGTTATTTATTGATATCTTCTAGATGCAACCATGAGGTCTATTTTGTACTAGAATGTGTGATTTTAAATCTCTTGATTGAAATTGTATAGAATAATAAAAGATAATTATAGATTTAGAGCCTTGATACTGTGTAACAGTTTTTTATTTTATCCTATACCATTCCCTGGATCACCTAATTTAACCAAAACACACTTTCACATAAGAGAGAAGAAATTGATTTGCTATAAAATTTAAGAATTCATTAGATATGAAAATTGATGAAGAAGAAAAAACCACTCTCACATCAACACCAAAAAGCTCAGATTACTAGACTTAGCAAAATGATTAACAGAAAATTGACAATTACTTGTGTCAATTTAATCAGTTTACAATTGCAAATATTCTACTCGAACTTGAAAATAAAATAGATAACTTTTATTCATCTCAATTTCATGAAACACCATTACAATATCGAGCAACTCATTTTCCATTCTTTATTCCTTTGTTAGCAACCTCTAATTCCCTTGACTCAATCTTATTCTATTAGACACCCTTCTCTTCTATAATTGGTCTCTAACAACCTTATTACATTCTAATATATATCACCCCATACATCTTTGTGCTGCACCGCTCATGGTCTTCACCTTTCATGCATTCTATTCAACTCAGACTTATTCATTGACCTTCCCTTTATTTTTGCTTATGTTCTTCCATCTACTGGCTTCCATAGTGGTGCATCTTTCACATGTAATCTTCCAAACTTTACAACTTGTAGCCTGTTATCCTACATGCCTCAATCACTGCTAATTTATTTGTAATTCTTCTTTTTCTTCCCCTCTCACTATGCTGCATCTCCTCTACTATCATTGCATGGAAGTTTAAAGCTCAATATTCTACCAAGTTAATGGCATGTCTCCTCTACATAGGCACCCTCTTATTAAGTTCGATGCAACCTCACTATTGCTCTATTCAAACCATGTTTTTTGAATTGTGTTTACCTTGGCATCGATGGAAAATTGTCTATAGTTATCGTGCCCCAAATCCTTTCCTTAGTGTTCCTTCCCACTCAATGCAACCTCTCCCATACTATGTGACCCATATCCTCCATTAGCATTCTTTTATTTGGTTGTTAGCATCATAATATCTTCTCATTCCATATCAATTTAATCATAGCCCCTCAATGTGTTTTGACTGAAATACTGCTATGGTCTAGGCACTAATTTAATGCATCTCCTTTGCACTATTCTCATAGTCACAGTTCCCTCAACTATCCCCCTTCGTTTATGCAGAGATATTCCTTCACTTTGTCACGCCCCCTCTCATCCATTCATGGCGCGTACCTATTCCATCTTCTCTTCTCCATTTTAACTCATAGGTCTCTTGTCTTTTCAACTTCCACACATGACTCTTCCAGTTTCAGATGTGACCCTTCAAATTTTCTAAATGCCAAATCTATTCATTTTCTATGGTTGAAAATGAGAATATAATATTTAATTTTTTAATTAACTGATGAAATAGAGAATGTATTTTTTTGGTTGATGTCGATTGTGCTTTGCTTGGGATGATCTTGCATAAGACATTTCAAGTAAGAGATTTGTGAGCATGGGATCACAAAGATGGAGTTGAGTTGTAGAACCACCCTTTGAGATTGTGCACAATCTCCAGTGAACTTTGTTGCTGACAAGCCAACCTCCTTCGCTAATTATTTTGACCTCCTCCTCCAAGTACTTCCTCTCCACTCAACAAGTGACCTCTCATAGTCCTCTTCTGGTCACCTCCTAGCTATACATTAAAAGTCACAACTTGTGGGTTCATACACACTTTCTAATGGCTATTCCTTTTTTTGTCTTCACCTTAAGATAACCATTTCACTTCTCTCAACTTCTTTGCAACTTTTCCCTAGCAACCTCCATGCTGAAATCGGACCTCGATACTCACAAAGATTTCACTTTTTCAGTTGTAATTTTCCATCACATAACACTTTCCTTTGTTCTTTTCCCTCTCAACCATTTGGGACTCCACTCCCCTGCAATGATTCTCTTGAGATTCTCACACTCACACTTCTACTATCAACATGTTCTATCACAAACTACCTCATGTTCAATGTTCTTATTGTGCCCTCGAAACCTCTACTCACTCCCTTCTTCACCCATGGGTCTTGGTGCAAACCACCTCTCTCTTGATGCTCTATCCACACATTCAAGACCGTTGGCTCTAATACCACTTGATGAAGAAGTAAAAACCACTCTCACATCAACACCACAAAACTCAGATTACTCGACTCAACAAAATGATTAACAAAGAATTGAAACTTACTTGTGTCAATTTAATCAGTTTACAATTGCAAATATTCTACTCAAATTTTAAAATAAAACAAATAACTTTTATTCATCTCAATTTCATGAAACAACATTACAATATCAGGAAAATCTTTTTCCATTCTTTATTCCTCTGTTAGCAACCTCTCATTCCCTCAACTCCATCTTATTCTGTCAGACACCCTTCTCTTCTATGATTGGCCTCTAACAACCTCATTTCATTCTAATATATATCACCCCATACATCTCTATTCAACACCACTCATGATCTTCACCTTTCATGCATTGTATTCAACTCAGATTTATTCACAAACCTTCCCTTTCTCTCTGCTTATGTTCTTCCATCTACTGGCCTCCATGGTGGTGCATCTTTCACATGTAATCTGCCAAAATTTACAACTTAGAACCTTCTATCCTATGTGCCTTATTCACTACTAATTTATCTACATTTCTTCTCTTTATGCCCCTCTCACTATATTGTATCTCCTCTACTATCATTGCATGGAAGTTTAAAACTCAGTATTATACCTAGTTAATGGCACGTCTCCTCTACATAGGCACCCTCCTATTCAGTTTGATGCAGCCTTACTATTACTCTATTCAAAAAATGTCTTATGAATTGCGTTTACCTTGGTATCTATGGAAAATTTTCTGCAATTATCATGCTCCAACTCATTTCTTTAGTGTGCCTTCCTACTCTATGCAAACTCTCCCATACTATGCACCCCACATCCTCTATTAGATTTATTTTATATGGTTGTTTGCATTAGAAGATATTTTCATTCTATATCAATTTAAACATAGCCCCTCAATGTGCTAGGAATGACATACTGCTATGGTTTGGGCATTAATTTAATGCATATCCTTTGCACTATGCTCATAGCCGCAATTCCTTCAACTATCTCCCTTTGCGTGTGCAGAGTTAAATTCCTTCACTTTGCCATGCCCCCTCTCATCCATTCATTGTGTGTACCTATTACATCTTCTCTTCTCCATTTTAACTCATATGTCTCTTATCTTTTCAACTTCCACACATGACTCTTTTAGTTTCAAATGTGACCCTTTAGATTTTCTAAATGCTAAATTTGTTCATTTTCTATGTTTGAAAATGATAATATAATGTTTAATTTTGCAATTAACTAATGAAATAGACAATACATTTTTTTGGTTGATACTGATTGTGCTTCCTCCCGGATACTTCTGCATCAAAAATAAATAATGCAATATGCAGTGAGAAATCCTTGTTATAGAGACAAGAATGAAACCTTGGATGAAACCCTATGATAGAATAATATCATGACACATGTTTTAATTCTATGATATGAGATAAAAAAACATGACCTAAGTAAGCTCAAGTATGCTTGTTTGAATATGACCTAAAGTTAAATTAGATAGATAATATACCTTTTTTCATTCCAACACAACCAATGGATTTTGCATTTGATATCATTTTCCTTACATTTGAAGTCTATTGACCTTAACCCAAGGTTTGCATAAATTTTGAATTATGATTTTTTTTATAATTGTTTCCCTTTATTTAGATTCAAAATTTACTATTTACAAATAATAATTCAAAAAATAATAATAAATAAAATATTTAATACAAAATTATCAAAAACTATACATACACTAGATATTAGATTTGATGATCTCATTTCAAGAAATTATGGAAAGTTATATTTGTATTGAATATTATATAATATGGAAAAATGTCTTTCAATGAAAAAAATTTAAATTTTTTTTAAAAAATAAAAATAATAGAAAGTCTTTTTGAAAATGTAATGACTCATTAGTTTACATTATTTTTAAATTATTGAGAAGTTGTTTTCTTATATTAACACAAATTAAAAATACTAAAAAATGATAATTTTGAGTGCTCCACTTAGGCCAAAAAGTGGAACACAGTAATTGATGGAGGGGCATCATCAAATTTTGGTTTTGTTTATTTTTGTAGATTTAGTTTTTCCTAAGTCGATTATTCCTTCTTGAAATTGTGCCTTGGAATAATGCTTATGTGGCATTTTATTAAGTGGCAGAAGTGTTGAAGTGGCATTCGAGCCGTATTCTAATTGCACAATAGAAATAAAAAGAAACAGTTATGGTCAAACAAGAAGAGAGAGGCAACACATCTCTATTTGGGGTGGAGGTTATTTTCCTAAGGGTAAAAAAGATTGGCATCACCAGTTATCTTATTTTTTCGGGTTTCTTTGTGTGCAAGAAAGGGGCAACAACACTAATAGTGGGAGAAACAACCTATGTAAAGCATTAGATGGACTTTTAAGAGGTTGATTTTGAGGTAGCAAGTAGCATAATGAGTAGAAGGCGGTAATTTGAATTGGTATATTCAACTTGAGAGTTTGATAGTGTTGAATTTGGTTCTTTATAGAATCAATTACCTTGTATTTCATGTTTTGTTGATGCAATGAGATTCAATTTTGTCTATTGTCATTGTTGTTGCAATACATGTTTTGGAATGTTTGAATAAGTAAATATGGATTGGACTTGGCTGCACTTGAATTGAAGACATAGTATATCTATGCATTCTGAACCTTCCACTTGGCTCACAGAGATTTATACATAGACTATTGAAGCTTTATTTTCTTTGCATTAAGGATTTTAAAAGATTTTAACAATCCAATAAACTCAGTGGTTATAGTTTTATTCCAGGTTCTTGTATCAATGCTCGATTTTTCTAGTGTCTTTGTCACCTTTGAATGCGGTTTTGTGTCCCTCATCAAACCCTTTTGTAGGTAACTACATCAATTGTCTTTGGTGTCTATTGTATTTTCCTATCACTTGTTATTATAGATGGAAAAAAAAAGGTTTCCATTAATTTTGGTATCAAAGTCAGGTTGAGATTGGGGAAATTTGGAAGTGGGAATTATGCCACTAAGAAGGATGCGAGGAAGAGGTGCTCGAGGTGGTGGTCAAAGATGCCATGAAGAAGGGATCTTGGAAATGTTGTAGAATTTATTAGCAAGGTTGCATGCCATGGAATAGGCACAACAAAGGGAGGTTATTATGCCTTGCATAACCACCCCATCTTTTTCCTTGGTCAAAATGGGTCTCCCTTTATGTTTTTGTCCTTGCTTGATTTTCAAACAAGGTTTGGAGTCTTTATTTTCCAACACTTTGTTTTTCTTTGGTTTATTCTGTCAGAAGCAGAACCAGAACTGAATCGGGTTTTGAAACTTCTTTCAAAACTCATTCTGATCCCCATTCCGACAATCTTTTCTTTTGAATTTTTTGTTTTTTCTTTGTCGGAGCCAGAGCCAGAGTGGAAGTTAAGTCGGTGTTTATTCAAAATTTCAAAATCAAATCCCATCCCACCTCCGCCTCCGCTTTTTGGTCTTTCATTTTAGACTAGGTTTTATATGTTAAGTTTTCTTATTTCGGTCTTTTTGTTTTATTTTATTCTTTGTTGGAGGAACCAAACCCATAATGGGAACCAAGTTGGAAGTTTAAGCAAGTTTCAAAATCCATTTTTATTCCGATTCCGCTCCCACCATTTCTTGGTCATTGAATTTTATTGAAGTTGCACGACAGTAATGGGCCAGTTCCTTCTACAGTTGTGACTCCACTCTACTGCATTTATTGCATTAATGATAGGTGACATGCATGCGTGAAACTCTAAATTTTACCTTAATTAGGGATTAACGCATAGTTATTATCACTATTCTTAAGAGATTGAAGAGTGAACCAGAGTTGCAGTGAAGCTTTTGTGTGAGTGAATCGATTGATAGAGAGACTCTTGTGCATAGATTGGTTAAGGAGGTTAGCCTATTTATTTGCGTTTGATGTAGGGTTTTCTATTCTCGTTCTTCTTTTTAATTTTGCATTTTCCATTGCTGTTCATGTTGGATTGTTTTGCTTTAGGTAGGTTCATGATTCTCAGTAAGTTTGCATGTTTTGTTTTTCATTCTTTGTTTATTTAGATTTCTTGTTTTCACTTAACTTTTCTGGTTGTTTCTCGTCTATTTTTTTTCAACATGGTCGTTTTCACGTTTAGTCATGACTGAATCATGTTATTTTTAGTTTCAATATGATGCCCTAAAAGGTATATTCACCTCTTGGTCATATGGGGATGGTATTATTAGGTTACATTTAAGCCCCTTTTCATTTTTGATATGACCCAGTCCTTAAAATCATGAATTCATTTATCAGACTGTTAAAAAACACTTATGACGTCAGGTTATTTTAGGCGGAAGTGGGATCATAATCAATATAGACTTTGAACCATGTTTTCTAATAGGTATCAATTCCATTTCCATCTCATCTTCAACTCCGCTTATGGTGAGAAGCCTTCTTTCAAAATAGCGATAATCTATGCGGAAGCGGAACCGAAATTGATTATGAAATTAGACAATCTGAAAGAAAGCAAATTAGTTTCCATTTCGGTTCCGGTTCCAATCACCATTCTAGTTTCGACTTTGATCCCACTTGTTATTATTGTGATCTCCATAACAGTTTTGGCTCTGAGCCCGACAGTGTTTTAAAGAAGACTGTTTAGAATGTTTTATGTTTGGTTCCGCCTCCGATATATATATGAAGGATAAGGTTTTAAAATATATTTTTTTATATTTATTCAAGGATCTAATTGGGGGTTGTTTTGTAGGAAAGCTAAAGGATGTCAGGAGTATCAGGAGAAGCCTCCCAAAGGAATCGGCCTACAGAAACATCAAAGGTAGCAGCTAAGCCCAAGAAGATAAAGTCAGAGCATCTACCTTATAATTTTGGGTATAATCATAGGGGTCATGTTGTCACTGCAAGCAAAGTGGAATCATAATGGTCTTATATAACTGACACCAATCTCAGCTCATACAATCTTGAGGAGCTATATTTGGAAACGTTCGTTGAAGATATAATAGGGAGAACTCAAAGAATAGTTGAGTCTAGTTTGGCTCATATCACCTTATTTCCTCTATCTATCTAGTGCCCGGTATTAATTCTGATAGCAGCATGGGCTTATAATCTAGCCACTAGGTAGTGTATGGATACACAAGGCCACGTTATTATTGATTTAACTCAAATGTTTCAAACTATGTTTAGTGTCCTAGGTCCAAAGAATGTGGTATAGTTGAAGGAGGTAGAACCTTTAGAGAAATATAGCAAATACAAGGAGTCCAACAAAGTGCACTTGAATAAGAAATGGTTGAGAACAGAAAAGAAGTCTCTGAAAAAGCTTCATGATCAACCAAAGAGGATAAAATTCTACAAAGAAGTATCAGATCTGATCGTGATGTTGTCTAGAGTCTTTGGGAAGAGGGATGCATTTCACTTAAGGAGTGGATTTTTCCCATCATTTAAACCATCTTGAATGGAAAACAATAGTTTGATTGGCCAATGGTGGTCTTTGATGCTATTCATGACCAGTTAATAAGGATAAGGGAAACCAAATGCTTCTTTATGACTTCTTATGTTGTTTATGTAGCAGCTAGAGGAGGTATATTTCTAGGTTTAAAGAGAGTGGGGATATTGTGAGAGGTAGATGGACAAAGGAAAGTGTGGGACCATTATGATCAGTTATCTCTATAAGTATCTGAAACACAATTTAGAAGGGTTAATGATGTATTTCTATATGTGGTCAAGAAGCTATGGCATTTATGATGGAATGGGGATGTTGGTACATTCAATACCCCAAGTTCACATACTTCAGGCTGGTTGGATTTGAGGGTCATCCTCATTTTCTCCCAAGATGTTGTACCAATAGCATAGTGTTGATGGAATTTTTTATCACGCTCTAGGGGTTAATGCCTTGTTTGGATTGAAGCACAAAACAAGATGTCATAAGTTCCCCATGCAATTGGGTGAATATAGCTGTCAACATCTGGTAGGAGCTAAGGTAGTGTGCAGTGAGTTGATACATCTTAAACTAGGTTTGTACACAGCTCGGAAGTACTTTGACCCAAGGAAGAAAATGAATGCTTTGCTGCTTTCTATTTTTGTTAAACATTTCAATTTGTTGGAAGATTTCTGGAGTGACCTTCAAGATGAGTATGAACTCAGGAAGAAGAATTATGAGAGGTTACCCATCTCTCTCATAGTAGAGCTTGGGAT
Organism: Sequoiadendron giganteum; assembly: GCA_007115665.2. Taxonomy (NCBI): domain Eukaryota; kingdom Viridiplantae; phylum Streptophyta; class Pinopsida; order Cupressales; family Cupressaceae; genus Sequoiadendron; species Sequoiadendron giganteum. The sequence continues at coordinate 68,792,537 of CM021106.1, forward strand.
CAAAGATGATATCCGTGATGCATTAGTAGATGATGGAGTGGTATTAGATCCAATATATGAAGCATTAAATATTGGCACTAAAAGCTTGGATCCAGTGGATTGGAATGGTGAGGAGACCATTTACATAAAGAAAATAGGGAGGCCTATTTTGGATTAAACTATTCATTGGGTTGTTCTAAGAAACAAAAATCCTCAAGAACTAGCTCCTAATAAGGGGAAGGGATACAAAAGAATCAAAATGAAATTGGCTTCCAAGGAGCCCTTGGAAATCTTCCCTCCAGACATTGAAAAGATAGAGCTTGAAGTAATGACTCAAGATGAACCAGAGATACAAGAGGGAGACGCTCAAGCAAGACCTATGGCTTCAACACTTGCATTAGGTGAGTCCTTTACTCAAGTCCCACTTGCAAAGTAGCAAAGTGAAGAAGTGCAGAAAGGGACTCTTCATGATATTGTTGAATCCATGAAGGGAAAAGGTGTAGAGGTAGAGATTAATGACATTGGAATAGACTCTAATGAGACTCTAGCAAAGAAGGGTTTACAAGAAAATATTCCTCTAGAGGAGGATACTGAACATGTGTTGATAGAGGAGGATCAATGGGTACTATTTGAGGAGGCAAGGAAGGCCTTGGATGATGAAGCACACATTGCAGCAATAGAGAAGCAAGGTAATTGATGCCAAGACACAAGTTGATGCCTTACTCCAACAACAATAGGTAAAGGCCAAATGAAGAACTAATGAGATGGAAAAGAAGCAAAGGAAAAAGGAGCAGGAGCTTAGAATCAAAGAGGAAAATGATAAGCTGGAGTTAATAGAGAAAATTCATGATTTAGAGGAAGAAAAGGAAAGACATTGAAGAGAAAGAGAAGTTCTTGTGGCTAAGGTGAAGCTTGCTGAAGAGACTCATAAAGAGAAAGAGGAAGTAGAATGATTGCAAAAAGAGATGTCGAGGAACTGATCAAGAAACAACAAAAGGAAAATGAAGATGTAGAAAAGCTTAAGGCATTGGAGGAAGAGAGAAGTCGGGAACTAGAGAAGAAGAGATTAGAAGAAGACAACTTGAAAAGGGAAGAAGAAGAGAAAAGAATACAAGAAGAGAAGGATAGAGAGGAAGCTGAAAATAGTGCTAAGACAAATGAGGAGCAAGAGCAGCAAGAGAAACAAGGGGTTTATTCAAAACCTCAAGTAAATGTGCAACCACCCTCTCTTAGTACTAGTGCTTCATCTTCAACTATAATGACCACTACTGCAAGTGTTCGCACTTGGTTAAAATTGGATCTTCAGAAGAGATCAATGACACCTTCAAAGCCTCTCAATTGGGATGACATGATGAAGGAAATTGAGAAAGAAAGGCCCAAGAAGAAGGCCAAGATCCTACATTCCACCAGACTTACCGACAGGGGAGAAATTATTGTTGAATGTGCCATACCAATGATAGACAAGGATGTAGGAGGCATGCAATAGACGGATTATTTGTTGGGTACTATTCATTTGGAGAGACCTATGAGAGATCAACAAATGAATTTAATTGATGTGGTAGCATCATCAACCAAGTCAACAATGCTGAAGGATAAACAAAGGAAAGATGAGCTTAAGGCTTAGTTAGATTAGTTGCATGTTTTCTTGAAAAGTGTTTCTGCTCCGAGGTCACAACAGGTTACCACTATTGTGACCCCAATTTCACTGAGTAAGAAAGAAGTAGATGATTTGGTAAAGGTAAGGGGAAGGCAGAGATGTTGGATAGGTGGGTTGATAAATTGAATCAAGAAATGGGTGAAGTACTGGTCAATAGTTTTGAGGTTCATAAAATGGTGGAAGAATTAATGGAGGAAATGAATCAATATGTTAAAACATTGGAAAAATAGGAGGAGGAGTACAAAGGATACAGTAAGAAATTGAAAGAAGTTAATAAATTGCCTAAAACTACTCTTCTAGAATAGTCAATACTTGAAGAAGATAATAAAGATTTCTTCGAAAAGACTTCTTGCATACTCCAGTTTAGGTCTGATTTTCTATACAAGCATAAAAATGAAGTTCAAGATTCTGTTAACAATCTGAATGAACAGTTTGAGGAGTTGGAAGCCATTATTGATGTTATAGTAAATGTTGATATAACATTAAAGGAAGGCCTACCTTTAAGGAAAATAAAGGAGAAGTGGGATGAAAGGTGTAAAGAGGTCATGCAAAGAGGAGATGATGGTGAAGATCTATTGATAGATCGATTAATGGACATTAACGAAGAGATAAGGGCAGCTAAGAGGGAGTTAACAAAGATGAAAGTTATGAGAGGGTTTGCTACTATGAAGCTAGAAAGTATCAAATTTGAAGATAGCTAGGTTGATGGGCTGGATTTGGAGGTGCTTCAACAAGTCTTCTCCAGTTATGATGAGTACATTGCAGAACAAACTTCGCATGCATAAATCTCATTCATGCATGGCTTTCTTCTCTTCTTTGCATGTAGGACTGGCAGTTTTCGAGGCACATGATTTTATCTTCTTAGCTATCTTCTTTTCTTCTAGTTTAACTGAGTGATCAAAGCGGGAACTAGAGATCAAATTGATATGAGTTTCCAAGAAGACTTAATTCCTAGAAAGGTGGAACGGCCTAAAATAGAGAGGGCTTCAGATTTTTTTATATCTATAAATACCCTTAGGGTATCATATTGTAAGGGTCAGCTAATAAAGAATAGAATTGGCCACCTAATAGTAGGAGATATAATTTTTCATAGTTTTTACAGAGATACATTGTCACTTTATTTACAGTTGAATATAATTACATGTTTTTACACAATATGGTGTTAGAATTAAGTTTTACTTGATAAGGTTGATGAGTTATAATCTATCTATATGCCAGTGATTGTGCTAAAGCATGAGTGTTTCTTATGTGATGAAAGTCATTAGAAGAAACCATATTTAAGGATTATCTCATTAGATTATCGGTGAATTGAATTTATTGAAGTCTGTTGATCTATAAGCTTCACGATGAATGAGAGTGTTATTTTGGAAACTTTGAAATATTTGTGATGTGTGATTGTGACGTTAAATTAAGCACCTTAGATGCATGCAATAATATGGGTTATTCTATAAATTGTATCATGCTATGGTTTTCTTGACATGTTGGAAAAATATTCATTGTTGAAGATATATGTCTGGATGCTAGATAAGTTTTATTCATGTTCATTGATTTAGCCTCAGATCTATCTTTTTCTTTTATTTAAAAACCCCTTTCTTTCTTAAGAATAGCTCGATGAATAAGTCATTGATTGTATTCCTTGTTCCTAGCATAGGCCCCTTGAATATTACAATTGTATGGACCAATTGAGTGACATCAGATAGTTGAGAACCAACTACCAAGACCTTGGTAGTTAGGGTACTATACGTTGTCTTTCTTTTTCAGGAGAAATAGAGTAGAAATATTTTGTTTAAATATTTTTTGTGTCATTTTCACCATCAACAGATCTGGTGCTAGAAGGAGGGCCTGAAGGAACAAGCCGACTCGCATTGTGTCTTTCTTACCAGACAACTATGGAAGGATTCTTAGATTGTCTATTGATCCTGAACCATTAGAAGAATTGCAAACCCCGATTAGACCTAGACCCCATGCTCATAGGATATTGATACCTACATTTCCACCACCACTTACTCCACCTGGATTTCCTCCAAATCCAACCACACCACCACCAATTCGGCCTACATCACCACCACCAATTAGGCCTGCATCACCATGACCTGCTCAACCAATCCTACCCATGGCTTACTTTGTGAATAACCCTTGTCCGTTAGGGACTATTCCAGGAGGAATCCATGACTTACCAAAGAACCCAAAAAAGTTTTGTTCCAAGTACATACATGATGAGTCGAGAATTACTGAGGAGCATATACAAGCATTCAAAGATGCTTGCACATGAGCTCAATTTTCTCATCAGGATGTGGTATTTATATTGTTTCCTTATTTTTTAGGGGATATGGCATATAACTGGTATTTAAATCTGCCCTGGGGATCTATTCTAGGTTGGGTAGATTTAGAAAATGCATTTATTAATCAATTTCGGGTTTATGTGGACCCTACCATATTGTATCACTAGTTTACCACCATAAGAAAGGAACATCATTAGCCACTACCTTTGTTCAATACTAGATTCCAAAGAATGTTTCATAGGTTGCAAGAACCTTACTTGGTAGCTGAGAATATTGCCATACAGACATATTTAAGAGTTGTTGATCCCTTGATTGGCCTATTCTTGCAGAGGACTTATCAACTTGATGAGATTAACTCTTTGTCTAAAGTTTATCATCTGGCCATCAAGTTGCAACAACAGATAAATCTGCAATCAAGAGGTTCAGGAGCAGCTCTTCCTCCCATGAATTATCAAATGCGTAACCCACCATTGTACAACACTATCCTGGGGATGTCTTACTCACAATATGGACCTATGTTTGAGTTACAAGCTCCACATACCATGCCCTTTTTTGGAAATGGCATGCAATATTCTCCCCAAAACCTCGAAATCAACAATAAAAAGTGGGAGGATCAACCCATGTTCATTCCCCAGCCATAGTGCAGAATATGCAAAATGAACAAACTGTCCAACTGAGTAGTGAACTAGAAACTCTCAAGAAGTCTCTATCTCAAATGTCTAATGACATGGCATAGCTTAGGCAAAACCCTCCCCACAACCAAAATCAGAATGATTAGAACCAGGGAGGTTACAACAATCAGGGAAATTACTCCAATCAGAATGGGAATCAGAACACCAACTGAAACTTTCAGAATCAAAATTCCTCTAACCAAAATTACAAAAATCAGAATAGAGGATATAACCAGAGGTTCAACAACAAAAATAGGTAGTGGAATACTGGACCTAACAATGGGGGAGTTCCTCATAATTATCAATTAGGTGAGGAGAGATCACATACTGCTAATGTAACTGACCTAAATTTCATGACTAATTGGTGCAAACTACACGATACTGCAACACATTATGAGGTTAATTGCCTAGAAATGGAGAAAATTGTAAAGATTGCACAAGTTGATGCCAATCCTCTAGCAGGAAATTCCAGTCAGGAAAATGGGCCAGTCAGTACTTCTATGAATTATGAGACTACTAAAGAGAAATACTAGTTTCCTATGCAAGGAGATAATGGGCCAGAGGAGGATGTGTATGATGCCCAAGCCTTTCAATCTAAAGGTGGTCATTTTTTGAGAAATCAGAATAAGGGCCCATTTACTACATCCGCACCTCCGAACAATATGGTCCCACCTAACCAGAATGTAGATAATAATCCACCACCACCAAAGGGACCTTTTGATTCTCAAAATAGAGGTAATCTGCTTCCTTTTCCTAAATATCAAGTGAGGAATGATTCAAAATTTGATTTTATTGTAGAACTATAGAGACAAAAGACACCATTGTCATTCTTTGACATCGTGAAGTGGTGCCCCACTCAATGTGAGGTGGTATTGAAAGCTTTGGAAGAGACAAATCACTTAAAGGGAAAAGATAAAGTGACTCCAGCAAAGGAGACCAATGCAGCCATTTATAAAGGTAAGACCAGTACACCACCTTTTCTTTTAAGTCTAAGGATTTTTGGAAAGAATTTTCACATCTGTTTATTAGAATCTAGAGCATCGGGAAATGTTATGCCCTTTTCAATATGTAAGAAGTTAGGATTAAGTCCTATCCTGACCAATAATAAAGTGATTCAATTAGACAAAACAAAGGTCAATGTTGTAGGTGAACTAAAAAACATGCATGTGTAGGTTTGATCAGATCCAAGGATCTAGACCTACATAGATATCCAGTGGCTGACATCCCAAAAATATATGGTATGATCCTAAGTTGAGAGCTAATGAAGAGTATAGGGGGATATTTTTCCTTGGATTTCTCACATGTGGTTACCCTGGAAAGGGGTTGCAACACAGATAAGGATTGAAAGTGAACCAAGACTCAATCATATGATCACAAAATATGATGCTTCAAATGGAGTAGCATATTTTGAGACTGAGATAGGAGGTTACAAACAAGAGGAAGTCCTTACTTTCTCTGTAGTCAGTCCTAAGGATACATTTCCCTTATAACACAGTGACTCAATGATCTGCATGAACCAACAGGTTCTGATAAGAAAATTGCAATAAGATTGGCTGGTATTAGGAGGAGAAATGGATTTGAGTAGTTTGTTGCTTCCTAATTGGTGTAGGATTCATTATCATAATCATTCAGAGTTAACATGCCAATCATGTCTAGATATCTTAAGCCATTTAGATCAGCCTCAACAAATATGTCAAGAAGAACCCCAGACCCCTATCAATCAATTTTCTTTTCAGGTTAAGGATGCTACCATTCTTACTAGGACTAGCCTTTCTCATGAGGAAGGTTCCTCACTAGTAGAAGAGACTCAGGTTTTGAGCTCTAAAATTCAAGAAGAGGTCAAGGTGTCTCAATTCCCATTCAATACACCTACCCTAGATACTTTTCCAATGCCCAAGGCATTGATGAAAGATGAGTTGGATTGCAATTTAACCCAAGAGGTTGTTTAGGAAGTGATTTTTGAGTCAGCTGAAAACATAGAAAAATATTCAAGTGAGCTTTGCCCCAAGTCAATTTTTGATGACCAGCAAAAGCCTAAGCCACCACACATCTCAAGTAAGGCATCTCCTGTTATCCCTAAAAATAAAGAGCTCCCAACCAAAGACCAATTGTGGACACTTAAATTTGATGGTTCCAAATCCAATACGGGAAGTGGAGCAGGGATTGAACTAACCAATCCGAAAGGGAAGAATTACTTTGCTTCTTATAGATTGCAGTTTGGTTGCACAAACAATGTGGCTGAGTATGAAGCACTTGATCATGGGTTTATGTTTTCTCATAAAAAGAAGGTTATTGCTCTCTCAGTTATGGGAGATTATGAAGTGATTGTAAAATAGGTACATAACCAGTATACATGTCATAACAAAAGATTGGCTACATACAAAAAGAGAGTTTGGAACTTAATTGAAGACTTTGATGCTTTTGGGATTACTTTGATCCCTAGGGAAGCTAATCAAATTACAGATGCTCTTATTGTGGCTGCTAGTACTTTGGAACCCATGCAAGACTCTAATCTAAAGATATTTTTAGTTGAGTTGATTTCAGTCCCAGTTGCTCCTGATAATGTCCTATACTTTCAGGTATTTGATGATCATCAACACATGTTGGCCTTTTTGTCAAATTCTGAAGTTTTTGAAGGACAAATAATAGATGAATCTGAAAGAGATCAGGGAGATTGGGATCCTAAGAAGGATAGTGAAGAAGGGATATTGGATTGTTTCAGCGCATCCATAGACTATTTCGGTGCATTCAGGGACTATTTTGGTGCATCCAAGGACTGTTTCGGTGCATCCATGGACTGTTTTAGCGCATACGATGTCTACTTTTTTTTTATAGTCAATCTTAAAATGGTCATATCTTGGTCTTTTTCAGAGCTTTTTTTTTTGAAATGGGGTAGAATTTCATAAGATATCTAATGGTGCAGGTTTTTATCAACTTTGAAAAAGTTAAAAGTTTCAAATTCTCACTTAATGTCAAACCACAATGAAACTTGGTCTAAATTTTAGGGTTGTTATGCTTAATCATTTATCTAATACTCATATCTTCTTGTTTCTTGATTCCATCTAACATTTAGAGCTTGTATTGTAGATTTTAAAGGACCATGGAGCATGAAAATGAAAGGAAAATCATTATCACATGATTGTAGCAAGTGTTTTGAAACACTTTGGGAGCAATTATAATCTCATTCTTAAATTATTATCTGGATCCGACGTGACCGTAACCAGAGGTTTTATTGATGTATGGGGAATAAAATGAAGCAATCTTAGGATAGAAATTTAAAATCTAGAATATATCAATCCTAAGATAGTCACCACACACTATTTTTGCAATTAAAATGAACCCCATGCCTATTGTGAAGCAACATCTTCACTTAGTTTAGATCATTGTCATTTGGTGCTATAAAAAGAACATTGTTTGCTTTGCTTGTGGCAATAGGTCTATGCTCTCCCCTTAACTCGGTGACCAAAATACTAGACTGCCTTTTCATTTTCATGCAATGTTTATGCTTTATTACATCCTTTAGAGGGCCTGTCGTAGTGGGAAAAATTACTCACCCTATGGGAACGACCTAAGTGGGAACAACCAAAGCTAGGTTTTCCAACCCACTATAATCAAAAGTGAATTTGGGGAAAGTCCACAATTCGACGATAGTGTGCAGGATAACCATCCCCAAAATCTTTGTTCTAAAGATTGGGAGGTCTCTTGAGGTATTTTATCTATTGTCGCGTCAAACGAAAACCTTGAATATGAACCATAGTGTAGAAATCCAGCCATGTCAGTATCCAAACATCATCTTAATCACGGTGCAAGGGGAGGGAAGAATCTGGCCCCAAGACACTCACCATATAATCACCACAGATCATTTTCTCAGGGGATTCGGTATCCAATTATGTCACCTTGAGTACACACTTGGAAAAGACAAAAACACGGGCGCTCTCTAGGGGGTGACATGGCTATGTGAGTCAACGCGATTCCAAGCTGTGGGTTGTGATTTCTGTGATGACCTATTTGACAACTAAGAGTGAGTCTGACTAAATTGCTTATCTTGTTCAAAATCTGTGAAAATCTCAAGAACATACACTCAATGTTTTAGATTCTATGTCTTTAAAAATAATTGTCTTCCTATTGCATGTTGTGTTTTCAAAACATTAATCCAGATAAGATCATCCAGAAAAAACAAGAATTTGGCAAATCAAACCGTGAAATTTATGTTAAGGAATTGGAATTAGAGTAAAACTTGGAAACATTAGGCTTTTGCAAAATCCTTATTTTCACAAACTATGATCAAAACATCACAAAGTGCAACATCACCTTTATTTCTGATTTATAGTTTAATTCCCACAACAGGATCATCATCCTTCCAACCAGGGAATCATGAGCTAAAAATTAGAAATTTCTTTAGTCATAGAATTCTCATTCTATTCTGACTAAGATATCCCACAAATTGCACTATCTCATTTTGTGATCAAAGTTAGTTGAAATTTGGTGTAAGCATATGCCTATTTCCAAAAATTATTGAAAACAAAGAAGACGAAAGAAGAGATCCACTTTAAAACATGGGTGATAGGGAAGAAAATATTGTTCATAGGCTTTATGGAAATAGTTCAAATCAAGAGATAAAAGAAGAAATGCTTCAAGAAGCTGAACAAGATCCACAGTTTCTCTTAACTATGGAAAAGATCTTAGAGAAAAATGAAGAAGGATACTTTCTTTTATTGGCAAACCAAGGTGCCAAATTGCCCTCTAACTACAATATGGAGAAAATTAAAAAGAATCTTGAAAAGAAGAAAACTCCCTTAAACGATCTTAGTACTCTTACCCAACAAGTAAGAGCAATCCAAAGGAAAATCAAGGAAATAAAAGGGGGCACAACTAAAAAGTCTTCTGACAGAAATATGAATGTAACCTCTTCTCCTCCAAAAACAACATCATCCAAATTCAATGTTTCTAAATTTTTGCAAAGGTTAAAGGGGAAGCCTAAATCTAAGCCATGAAATAACATTGACTAATCTTGTCATGCCATGCATTTATCTTCATCCCCCATAATTCAAAATGAACCTCATGGTTCTTCCACCCAATTCAATGATCCCATTCAATTTCCTTCTTCTATCATATTCTCTACATCCAATGATTCATTTCAATCTACACATCTTGATCAAAAAATTCTCTCCACTCCATCCCATGATACCAAAATTATACAAACCCTTTCAATATTTGATCAAGATCCCATATCTCAAGAATCATATGATGATCCCCTCCTTTCATTATTCACCCATGATAATCCTCTTCCATCTCAAGAACAAAATATTCTTCCAAGTCCTCCCTCCACCCCATCTTATGAATCCATACCCTCTCATGAATCAATCACATCCCAGGAGCATGACAATTCTTCCATCCTATCCAAAGCTTCCTTTCCATCTAATGATGAAGATACTCCATCTCCTTCAGTTAATGATTCTTTTCCAAGTCAAGATCAAAGTATCCCATCATCCTCATGTCAAGTGTTCATCACACCTCTTCAAGAAATGCCAACATCATTTGATCATATGGTTGAAAACATTGACAATTTCTCCACCATAACTGTTGAAGACAATGATCAAAATCAATCCATCAATGAGCATTGTGAAGATATGTCTACCCCATCTAGTGATCAAATCAACATTCATCAAGAGCCATTTTTTAGTTATGACCAAGACCCCTCCGACAAAGATCTATTTCAAGGAGTGTTGATGATATTTGATCCTATTGACATAATCCATGACCCATTAACCAATGATCGTATTGAAAATGTCTCTACAATGCCTAATAAGTTAGAGGACATATCTCAAGAACATATTTCAAAGTATGATCAATAGTTATCACCAAGGTCTAGCAATGGTCCCTCCCAAGGCATATTGACATCCTTTGATCTCACAATTGTGAACAGTGAAAGAATCCTCAACTCACCATTTGATCCAAGTCCACTCAAATATCAAGAGGATATTGAGCCACTTCCCACGCCTTATGACGATGTCCAAAAACCCTTTGAAAGAAATCCATCCTTTGAAATCAACCCATGTCAAGAACTTGATCCAAAACATGTCGAAAGTAATTCCAGAATTAGTCGAGATCAAGGATTCATATCTTTGAGATACTACAATAATCTAATGGGCACTCTCCTATCTATACAAGATATTGCAAATGATGATCATATCCATATAGCACATACTCCTCCATCTACCCATAATATGCTTTCTTTGGATGGACACATAGATTATCATCATTCAAAACAAGAGTCTCATACTCTTACCAAGGAACAAGAGTCTCTTACTCTTAACATTTATACACATGGTCAAAATATAGAGAAATCCAGAGACATGTCAAAAATGGGTCATGAAGAAGGTTTCTACAACATTTGTGAATAAGAAACATCATGTGAAAGCATATTAAGAATGAATCATGAGGAAGAATTTTACAAGGATAGTGAAGCATCAACACCTCTTGAAGGAGCATTGCAATCCGATATCTCACAAGATCTAGATGAACATACCAATCAGGCATTCATCCCACTTATGAAAGATCCTATCACTTATAAACTTGGATCACTCACCTTTGTAGGGGAAAATTATCTTATCAATAAGGAATTTTTCACTTTTGAAGATCCACCACAGAGCATAGAAGGATTAGCACCTTGTTTCCAAGGTAAATCATATCCTATTGCAAATAGTTTTTTTCAGCAGATGAATTATCAAGGTAGAGGATTAGGCCTACATGAACAAGGTATCCTAGAACTAGTGTAGATTATTGGAAATCCTAAGCATCAAGGCCTTGGTTATTTGAAAATCAAGGGATCTCAACATATCAGTAATACTTTCATAAAATTGGGGGCAACTTCGTCTCAAGAAAATGTCAACATAGGGGGCACAAAGAATCTTTATGATGAAACCAATGCCAGTACTACAACCAACCACATCATAAATCTTCATCCACCCATCACCCCATCCAAAAATTGGGACCAATGTCAAAAGAAAGACTTCAATCAGAGCATGAAGAACGTTATCAAAGAAAAAGAAGCTAAGAATCATATTAGGAAAATCAAATACACTTGGATACCAAAAAATACAAAGAAAGATTATCCCTATCAAACTCCATCAGTCAAAGAAACTATGGGGCAAAATAAAAAAGGGGAAAGTATCCATCAAAGATGTCCACAAAGGCAAAAGCAAGCTTCTCAAGCAACATACAAAGTGTATCAAGCAGTTGGTCCTAATTCAATGCACACTTCCATATCCACTCATCACTGCTCATCTTCCCAAGTTTGGAGAGTCAAAGGTTCCAAACTTTCAACTAATCCATAGTTTATTCCTAAACACATTCCATCCATGCCTCCATGCATGATATCCAATTCTTTCATTGACCATGTGTTGGCAACAACTGCTCATCATAAGGATTCAAAAGGCACTATATCATGATGTGCGTACAAAGATGAAGTTAACTTCAGTATCAACAAAGAAGATCAGGGATCTCAAAAGTTGCATTCAAGTGCACGTATCTTGGCAAAGCAGCTTCTTCAAGCAGGATATCGATGGCACATTATGATAGAAGCATCAAAATCGACACCACTAGGTGGTTCAGCATCAACTTAAAATCTCTCAAAAATATACAAAAAAATAAAAAAATATACAAAAAATCAAAAATATATATATATATAACAAAAAAAAAAGGATTGGAAACTGTAAAGAGAAAAATTGTCCTCTAGAAAAAACCATTTCGATGGTGCTTTGGAAGGTACCATGATGAAAACCTGGAAAATAGGCATGTGTAGAATCAAACATCTATGTGCACCAATTCATGAGAAAGCATCTTATCACATCCATAATAAAGCCAACATTCCATCCATATCATTCATTCATCCATGAACTATTTATCTAGCCCATTCCCATCTATTTACATTATCTTGATCTTGAAAAAGTTTGGTAAACACTTTACACTTGTTTATGGTAAACATCTTGACATGGGTCATTTTCATTGATCTTATCCAATCCAAATGTTATCTGAGCCTTGAAGCACTATCCAAGTGAGCATCCTTTGTTCAAACACCTTATCTTATTGCAAGATAATCCTTGGCATCCTTTGCATGCTTACCATATCTATCCATCCATCCATACACCTATTCAAGAATCCACCCATGGTCGTTCAAACATTGCTAGACACTGGGGAGAGATGTTTACATCTTGCTTCAAGAATGAATCTTGATATATATCCTCCAACTTATGTGGTGATCTGAACATTGGAAGATGTAAAATCAAATTGGTCAAGCATTTGCGAGCCAAAAGATCCAAATCACTAGCCCATGGCATATTTTGACAAGAAGATGCTCCTTATCAAGCTTTATCTTTTGTCGAACATCAATCTGAACAATTCATATCAGTCACATCTAACTTGCATGTTAGTGTCACATCAAATCATCAAAATAATTTTGTTCCAAATCAAGCTTCATCAATCTTGATCAATCGAATCCAATCAATTATCACCTTGTTTGACTTAACACACTTAGTCAAACTACCATCTTGTGAATGAATTTACTCTAGGATAACACAACTTCCTTGGGTTTACAAGTTCATTATCATATTTGTTTAGCTCAACACACTTAGTCAAACTATCAATCCATCAATCTGATCAATCAACCTTAGCTTGGTTTTCAACAAAATCTCAAAACAAAGCACTAATATCGTCATGCAGTTTACCTCTAGGAGCTTTTCTAGCAGGTAATCGGCAACATATGTCTAGAATCAGAATGTTGGAGTAGAAAACTTTGTCCAATTAGACTGAGCCTACATGACTATTTTGTCAGATTTTTAAAACAAATTGGATGATCTTAATCTGAATAAAATGAATGATAAACTTAACACAAATAAGTTGCAATTGTTGTTTTGATATTTGATGACATCATATCTTTGGAGTGGTTCAATGATGTACTGAACTAGAATCACAAGGAAGAAGTATGATTTTTCTTTGCTTTCTGTCTATAAGCTAATCATTAGTATTGTGCAAATTTGTCATGGGACATGCTCTACAATGTATCATTGATGACATTTCAGAATTTGCATAGGAAAATAGTTAATTTTTGTCTGTTTATGCAAGCAATACTCAGGTCATCTTGGTTCAATTATACGTCGATGCTTGTATTAAATTGCTATATCAAACATCATGAAAGCAGTACTTAGGTCATCATTGGTGCTAACATACCCTTTGATGCTTGTACTAACTTCCAACATATCAAAAGTCTCAATGATGAAATGTAAAGCATAAAGCAGCTCACAAAATGATAAATTTTCATTTTAGTTTGCATATTAGATAGATTGCATCCATATTAGTTTGTGCATGATCATTATCATATCCATCACATCTGATTTGCATAGTCAAAATCAATCTATCCTATCATTCTTATCAATTATCATCAATCAATCATCACAAATTCACTATCACATGCCGAATCAATCAAAAAGCATCATCAATCGGGGCAAAATCAAAGTTCTTCATCTTCATATCATTCTTTCAATAGGGGTTTTCATCAAATCATCTTTATCGGTCGATGAATCAGATAGAAAATCAGTAAAAATTTCCAAAAATCATTTTTTCTTGATTCATCACTCAAGGGGTAATATAGCATTGGTAATTTCTAAAATTCTGGGGCAAAATTCTTTGAAGCAATTCGTAAAACACATCACTTCAAAGAGGGGAAAAATGTACACATCTAAAAATGGTCACTGTTAACGAAACCTGTTAATTAATTAAATATGAATTATTTATTTAATATTCTTAAGTCATCTACATATAAATAAATTTAATTATTTATTTATTTTGTTCATTTTCCAATTCTTCTAGTTTAATTAAATAAATAAGTTTATTTAATTAATGCTAGCTTCCTCTTAATTAATTAAATAGATTTCACAATTTATTTATATTAATTATCACAAGTTTAAATTCTAAATTTAAATGATATTCTTCATTCCACATTTAATTAAATATTTTCAATATTTAATTAAAACACTTTCTAAATTCTTCACTCTTCTCAATAATTAAATATTTTTAATATTTAATTAAAAAACTTTTCATTTCTCACACATAATTAAATATTATCTATTTTAATTATGGACACATCTTCCATTTGTCTCTTAATCTTCCATCTATCTCTTAAAATTCCATTTTCTTTTCAAATTCTTGATCTCTCACCATTCATCTCAACAGGTTTGAACTCAACCATTGATCCGAGCCAATTGGATTCTTGCCTTCAAAAATCTATAAATATAGCCCTCTTGTGAGTTGAAAAGGACCTCGAATTCTATATTTTCATATGTAGTTATTATAGTTACATTTTAGTTTTATTAGCATTGTAGTGTCATAGCATTTTAATTCTATAGCTTAAATCATATAGTCATGAATATGAATTTTTAAATCAATCTCATTCTCCTAAGTTGTCATTTCAACAAGTTGTTGCTTACACAACTAATAGCCAACATATTTTATCAAATCCTTGGAGATAGAGGATGATGGGATGAATTTGAAGAAGCTGCTGCCATGAGAGTGTGCATTTATGCTTTCTAGATTAGCTTTCTTTGAATCTAATTTCTCCTCGGTGTGTTAGTTTATTGTTTATTTAATCTACGCAATTTTTAACCACACAAATAGCATTCCAAAAGGGATGTTTATTTAGAAAGGATATTTGACTCAGATTCACAAGCTCATGAAAGGGTGCCTACAGAGAGTGATGGAGGAAAGTATGAATCTGTTAATTTGACTCACTCAGGCCTAGAAAGGAATGTTCTTATAGGAAAGACTTGTCCTCAAGAAATTAAGGACAAGATAATCAAGGTCTTGGAGTAGAACATTAAAGCTATTGCTTGGAGTTATGATGATTTAAAAACTTTTGACACTTCAGTATTCACTCACACCATACCTTTCAAGCCATAATCCAAGCCTTTTCGCCAGAAGCAATGCTCGGTCAATGCCTTAATTGAGCTTGATCTAGAAAGAGGTTCAAAAAAATTTATTTTCTAAAATAATCTTTCTAGTTAGACATTCTACCTGGGTGGCTAATTTAGTTCTTGTGCGCAAGAAGAATGGTGAGATCAGATTATGTGTTGATTTCAGGAATCTAAACAAGGCCTCTAAGAAAAACAAGTATCCATTGCCTTCTCTTGATGAAGTATTACAAAAGGTTAATGGATCCCAGATGATGTCATTCTTGGATGGTTATTCTGGATACAATCAGGTCCTAGTTATTCATGAGGATAGGATGGAGACTGTTTCCACCACCAAACGGGGCACATTAACCTACAGGAGGATGCCATTCAGTCTCATCAATGTTGGAGCTACTTTTCAAAGGGCAGTGGATGTAGTTTTCAAATATCTGATAGGATAGTGTATAATCATTTATGTAGATGATTTAGCCATCTTCTCTAGGAATAGAGAAGACCATGCTACTGATCTAGAAAAGGTTCTAAAAAAATGTATAAGTTATGGTGTCTCTCTTAATCCAAAGAAGTGCGTGTTTGGGGTATCTAAAGGGAAACTCCTAGGTCACATCATATCAAAATAAGGGATATCCATTGATCCTAATCGAGTAGAGGCCATCTTGAAGTTGACAAGACCAGGCAGCAAGAAAGAAATGAAATCCTTCTTTGGGAGGATCAATTTTGTTAGAAAATTTATAACAGGGTTTGCAGAGATTATCAAACCTCTAAATGAAATGATGAAGAAAGATGCAAAGATTGAGTGGAGTGAAGAGGCTAAATCTTCTTTCTCTCAGATTAAACAATCTATATCTGAGGCACCTATTTTCATAAGCCTAGACTATCTAAAACCTTTTTATATCTATTCTTTTGCATTTGAACATTCATGTGTAGCGGTGTTAACACAACGAAGAAGAGAGGGAGAATAAAGACCTATTGCCTTCATGAGCTCTCCATTTAAGAATGCAGAAGTAAGATATTCACCACTGGGAAAACAAGACTTTGCTTTAGTATGAGCGATAAAGAAGTTCAGACATTACATACTTCGAAGTCAAGTGATGGCTATAGTTCCATATTCAGCTGTGAAGTCTCTTCTGATGCAAAGTGAATTGGGAGAACAAAGAGGGAAGTGGATGGAAATCCTACAAGAACTTGACTTAGAGATTCATCTAATGAAGCTTGTTTGAGGACAAGGTTTATCAAAAGCAATGGTTGATGTGGACAGAAATATCACTTGTCAAAAGTACACCATCCAATCATTTACTAAGGATCCCTGGTACACAGATTTGATTTTCTTCCTCCTTAATAATAGATGTCTAGAATGAATGAATGCTACTCAGAGGAGGGCATTAAGGATGAAGAGTGCTCACTATATGCTAAAAGGGGGATCCATCTACAAAAGGAATTTTCAAGGGATCTACTTGCACTGTTTAGATCAGCAAGAGGCCAAGCATGCCATTTTTGAGTTCCATGGAAGACATGGGATAGGACATGGATCTGTGGATGCTTTGGCCCATCAGATTCTTAGGTCAAGATATTATTGGCCTTATGTATTTCAGGATACACACCAACATGTCAGAACTTGTCATGTATGCCAAACTTCTGCACCTAGGGAAATGAATTTTGCAATGCCTTTGCAACCAGTGTATGAGGTACGGTCATTTGCTCAATGGGCACTTGACTTTGTAGGTGTTATTAATCCTAATTATTCTGTAGGAAATAAATTCATCTTGAATGCAACTGACTACGGTACACATTGGACTGAGGCCCAACCCTGTAAAAATAGCACCATAGAGGTGGTCATTAAGTTTTTGACTGAGAATATCATAACCAGGTTTGGAGTTCCATTTGCTTTGGTATGTGATAATGGCCTTGCTTTTTCTTCTACTGAGTTCATTCAATGGGCATATGAGCATAAAATTATTTTGAAATATTCATCTAATTACTACCCTCGGGGAAATGGAGTGGCTAAGTCCACTAATAAAAAATGTTGGAAGTAATAAGAAAATTACTAGAAAACAATCCCAGCGACTGGCATATCGAGTTGAGATTTGCCTTATGGGAAGATCGAACCAGAATCAAGGAAGCTCTAGGAAATTCACCTTTTAAGTTAGTTTATGGCCAAGACCTTGTCTTTCCCATCCCTTTACAGATACCTGTTCTTAAGTTCATGTAGGAATTTTATACTAAGGATGATAGGATTGAGGTTAGACTACTTAATTTGCTTAACATGGAAGAGCAAAGAGATATTGCTTTGCAGCAATTCTCTAAGCATTAGGCTGTCATCAAACGTTGGTTTGACAAAAGAGCCAAGATAAAAGCTTTTAGGATATCAGATCTTGTGTTATTATGGGATAAATCCAAAGAAAAGAAAAGAGATCACCAAAAGTTTGATAGACTTTGGTTAGGTCCTTATCAAGTGGTTGAGATACTAGGCAAGAATGCTTTTCATTTAAGTACCTTAATAGGAGAGCCTATTCCATTACAAGTTAATGGTCAGTTTCTCAAGCACTATTTTGGTGCATAGAAGGTATGATGTTTTAAATAAAATATATTATACTGTATCATATGTAATTAAGTTTCTGTTTTAGTTTTATTTTTAGTTTTTGATTGTTTGTTTGTTCTCTTTCTTTGTTTTTGTTTGTTTGTTTGTATGTTTTGGCTTGTTTCATTGGGGATCCTCATTTTGTTCATCTCAAGACAAGGGGTTGTTATTCAATGTAGGCTACTGGTACTAGGAGAGAAGTTGGTTTAGGTATTTTCATCATCACTATTGGAAAGGATTTCATTTTGAAACTTATGTTTTATGATCATTCTAGTTTGGGTTTGAAAAAAAAATTAAGAATAGAAGATACATTGTGAATATCTCATGAATTATGATCAATAATCTGTCACCAAATTAGAAAAACATCTGCCTAAGTAAATGCCTATTTAGGGTGGTTCTACTTTTGATTCAAGTGAAAAATCCGATTCCAAGACTATCATGAAATCCACTGTAGTTCTCAACCCACATTTCAGATACATTGTGTTTGAGTATTGAGGAAGGTGCATAAAATATTTCCACAAGTAAAGCTTGAGTAAAAAATGATAATAAAAAAAAAAGAAAAAGAAAGAAAAAGGCAAACTCAAAATCAAATGGGTAATCAAGTATTTCTATCGGGGCTATAGATGCATGGTTGGCAGTAGCGCAATGCTTTGAAAGAATTAGAGGTATCTCCATCGGAGCTATAGATGCCTGTCTGGTAGCGGAGCAATACCCAAGATTTTATTGTACGATAGTTAGAGGACTCAACCTATGTAGCTTGAATCTTAGGTATAATTGTTCAAGAACAGAGAAAGTATCTATAAAGAATGATGCACAATATATGCACACACTCAGATTCATAAATAACTCATGAGAACATACATCTGAGATTCCAGCTCAATCTTATTCTAAATATATTTGATCTTATTCAAGTTAGAATGCTTCATAAACCAAGTAGTTTTAGGGTGACTGAAATTTTCTTTGGATATCTTGAAAATGGGTAAACCATTTTCCCAGCCGAGTCACCATTTGTTATGCCTTGCATAACCACCCCATATTTTGCCTTGGTCACAATGGGTCCCCCTTTAAGTTTTTGTCCTTGGTTGATTTTCAAACAAGGTTTGGAGTTTTTCTTTTCCAACACTTTATTTTTCTTTGGTTTATTCTGTCAGAAGCAGAACCGGAACTAAATCGGGTTTTGAAACTTCTTTTAAAACTCATTCTGATCCCCATTCCGACAGTCTTTTCTTTTGAAATTTTTTTTTCTCTTTGTCAGAGCCAGGGCCGGAGCCAGAGTGGAAGTTAAGTTGGTGTTTATTCAAAATTTTAAAATCAAATCCCATCCTGCCTCCGCCTCTGCTTTTTGTTCGTTCATTTTAGACTAGGTTTTATATGTTAAGTTTTCTTATTTCGGTCCTTTTGTTTTATTTTATTCTTTGTTGGCAGAACCAGACCCAAAACGGGAACCAAGTTGGAAGTTTAACCAATTTTCCAAATCCGTTTTCATTTTGATTCCGCTCTCGCCATTTCTTGGTCATTGAATTTTACTGAAGTCGCACGACAGTAATGGGCCAGTTCCTTTTGCATTTCTGACTCCACTCTACTACATTTATTGCATTAATGACACATTCCATGCATGCGTGAAACTCTGAGTTTTACCTTAACTAGGGATTAACGCATAGTTATTATCACTATTCTTAAGAGATTGAAGAGTGAACCAGAGTTGTAGTGAAGCTTTTGTGTGAGTGAATCGATTGATAGAGAGATTGTTGTGTGCAGATTGCGACAGGAGGTTAGCATATTTATTTGCATTCGAGGTATGGTTTTCTATTCTCGTTCTTCTTTTTACTTTTGCATTTTCCATTTCTGTTCATGTTGGATTGTTTTGCTTTGGGAAGGTTCATGATTCTCAGTAACTTTGCATGTTTTATTTTTCATTCTTTGTTTGTTTAGATTTCTTGTTTTCATTTAACTTTTCTGGTTGTTTCTCGTCTGTTTGTTTTTCAACATGGTCATTTTCACATTTTAGTCATGATGGAATCATGTTGGTTTTAATGCGTAGATTAAATTAGGATTCCATAGTCAGTAGGGCTTTGTAAATGGTCATTTTTACTTAGGAATCTTGTTTTGCATTCAGTCTAGTTAAATAAATAGGGTTAAATTCATGCCCTATTTTTTATATCGAGGTTTTTAGTTTATGGTTTTATGCATTTCTGTGTTCGTGTTTTTTTTAGTTTCAATATGATGCCCTAAAAGGTACAGTATCCTCTCAGTCATATGGGGATGGTCTTATTAGGTTACATTTAAGCCCCTTTTCATTTTTGATATGACCCAGTCCTTAAAATCATGAAGTCATCTATCAAACTATTAAAAAATACTTATGATGTCATGGTTATTTTAGGTGGAAGCGGGATCGGAATCAAACTAGAATTTGAACCATGTTTTCCAATAGGTATCAATTCCATTTCCATCGTGTCTCCAACTTCGCTTACGGTTAGAAGCCTTCTTTCAAAATAGTGATAAGTTATGCGGAAGCGAAAGCGGAACCGAAACTGATTATGAAATTAGAAAATCTTAAAGAAACCAAATCAGTTTCCATTCCGGTTCCGATTTCGATGACCTTTCTAGTTCTGACTCTAATCCCACTTGTTATTATCATAATCTTGATAACAGTTTTGGCTCTGAGAGCGACAGTATTTTAAAGAAGACTGTTTAGATTGTTTTATGTTTTGTTCTACCTCCAATATATATATGAAGGGTAAGGTTTTAAAACATATTTCGTGATATTTATTCAAGGATCTAATTGGGGTTTTTGTTGCAGGAAATCCAAAGGATGTCAGGAGTATCAGGAGAAGCCTCCCAAAGGAATCGGCCTACAAATACATCAAAGGTAGAAACTAAGCCCAAGAAGATAAAACTGGAGCATCTACCTTATACTTTAAGGTATAATCATAGGGGTCCTATTGTCACTACAAGCAAAGTGGAATCAGATTGGTCTGATATAATCGACACCAATCTAGGATCATAAAATTTTAAGGAGCTATATTCGGAAATGTTCATTGAAGATATAACAAGGAGAACTCAAAGAATAGTGGAGTCTGGTTTGGCTCATATTACCTTATTTCCTCTATCTATCCAATGCCTGAAATTGATTATGATAGCAGCAGGGGCTTATAATCCAGCCACTAGGTAGTGTATGGATGCACAAGACAATGTTATTATTGATTAACTCCTCAAATGTTTCAAACTATGTTTAGTGTCCCGGATCTAAAGAACCTGGTACAGTTGAAGGAGGTAGAAGCTTTAGAGAAATATAGAAAATACAAGGAGTCCAACAAAGCGCACTTGAACAAGAAATGGTTGAGAACGGAAAAGAAGTCGCTGACCAAGCTTCATGATCAACCAAAGAGGACAAAATTCTACAAAGAAGTATAAGATTTGATCATGACGCTATCTAGAGTCTTTGGGAAGAGGGATGCATTAGACTTCAAGGAGTGGATGTTTCCCTTCATTCAGTCAATCCTGAATGGAAAAAAAGAGTTTGATTGGCCAATGGTGATCTTTGATTTTATTCATGACCAGTTAATAAGGATAAGGGAAACCAAATGCTTCTTTATGACTTGTTATGTTGTTTATGCAGCAGTTAGAGGAGGTATATTTCCAAGTTTAAAGAGAGTGGGGATATTGGGAGAGGCAGATGGACAAAGGAAAGCATGGGACCATTATGATCAATTATCTCTACAAGTATTTGAAACACAATTTAGAAGGGTTAATGATGTAGTCCTATATGTGATCATTAACCAGCTTAATGGGGATGCAAGATATAGACCAAGTCAAGAAGTTATGGAATTTATCATAGAATGGGGATGTTGGTACATTCAATACCCCAAGTTGACATACTTCAGGTTGGCTGGATTTGAGGGTCATCCTCAGTTGCTCCCAAGATTTTGTAGCAAAAGGATAATGTTGATGGAATTTGTTTATCAAGCTCTAGGGGTTAATGCCCGGTTTGGATTGAAGCACAAAACAAGATGTCATAAGTTCCCCATGCAATTGGGTGAATACAACTGTCAACATCTAGTAGGAGCTAAGGTAGTGTGTAGTGATTTGATACATTTGAAACTAGGTTTGTACATAGCTCAGAAGTACTTTGACCCAAGGAAGAAAATGAATGCCTTGTTGCCTTCTGTTTTTGATAAACATTTCAATTTGTTGGAAGATTTTTGGAGTGACCTTTAAGATGAGTATGACCTTAGGAAGAAGAATTATGAGAGGTTACGTGTCTCACTCATAGTAGATATAGGGATCAAAGATGATATCCGTGACACATTAGTAGATGATGGAGTGATATTAGATCCATCATATGAAGCATCAAATATTGGCACTAAAAGCTTGGATCCGGTGGACTGGAATGGTGAGGAGACCATTGACATAAAGCAAATAGAGAGGCCAGTTTTGGATATAAGTGTTCATTAGGTTGTTATAAGAACAAAAACTCCTCAAGAACCAGCTCCTAAGAAGGGGAAGGGATACAAAATAATCAAAAGGAAATTGCCTTCCAAGGAGCCCTTGGAATTCTTCCCTCTAGACATTGAAGAGATTGGGCTTGAAGCAACGTGTAACACCCCTCCATTTTTCTCTATTGTGCAAACTCTATTGTTTCCTCTTTATGCTTTAGTTTTGTGTTGTACTTGGACTATGTACTTGATTTCATTGGATCACTATTTTATCATGACATATTTTGATGTGGTGATACTATATTTTGATGTGATTTTATGGCATGTTTGGAATTAACATATGTGGATATTTAATTTATGATGTTTCATGCTTCTGATTATGTTGCTATGTTAGATGCGTTAGTTAGAACTATTGTATTGGTGAAGAGGATGGTATCACATCACTCGCTTGCGAGTGCCCTGTAATCTCATGATTTCCTCTTCACGGTGTGCCTTATTTATGACATATTATTGCATGTGGATATATTCTATGTTTGTAGGTTGACAGGTATAGGACATCAAGTCCACCTGGTTTCTCAGGTTCGAGCGTGTCCATTGCCCAACGAAAATCAATTGGGAGATAGTAGCTAGGATTTTTGCACTGAGTCGTCAGTCCTAGTTTGGTCTAGTTGTCTTTTTGTTTAGTTTGACTGGTTTCGGTCTATTTGGGGAGTTAGAATAATGTAGGATTTGTGATTAATTATTAAGTAATTTAATTTAACTAATTTGATATTTAATCTTATGGTAGATTTAATTATTAATTGATTAAGTTATTCATGTTGAAATGATTTAATTTATTCATTTTGAAAATGCATGCAAATTTGAATTGGAACTGAAAAATTAGAAAAATAAATTTTTCCAGAATTATAATTTTTTTATTGCCTTTTAAGGCTCTGGTTTTTTCTCAAAAAAAAAATATATGATGAAGACTGTCATTTAAAAATATATATATATATATATATATATATATATATATAAATGTTTAAAAAGAAAATTAAAACAAAAAAAAGCAAGGGGTGGTGGGGCTCACCCCATGTCACTTCCTTGGGAAACACGTTACCTAGCTAGTCCCCCCCATGGTCATGCCTGATTTGCATTGGCAGCAACCACAGCGGGGCAACGCCGCCGCTGGTCCAACCTGCCATCCGTGTTGCCTCCCATTCCCATCAAGAAGCAACTCCGCTCAAGAACTAGTCGGTATCCTGACCACCGAAACCAAACCCATCGCCGCTTGGTAGGAAACCACGCCAGGTTTAGCATAATCAAAGGCACGCACCCTGAGATATACAACCTAGGGTTGGCACGTGAATCGAGGCACACCCTTGGCCTTTTTTTCTTTAAAAAAAGTTTTTAAAAAAATATATATTTTAATTTTATTTTAAATATTAAATATTATAAATTTTATAATATATTAATATTATGATTATAATAATATTTAAAATTTATTATTTTGATATTATTTATTTAACCATATAGTTTAAAATACATGTAATATTTTAATAGTATGACTATTATTTTAAATTGAATTATGGGAATTTTAAATAATTATAGTCATATTATTATTTAAATATTAATGTTTTAAAAAGGATTATATTATTGTATGTTTTTCATTATTTAAAAGAAGGGAAATATTGTTTTTGTAATGGGTTTAATTGATTAGGGAATAATATTTTATTTAAAATGGGATCTTGTTTTTAATTGAATTATGGAGTTACGGGTAATGTTTTATGCATTTAAATGTTGTGTGGGAATGAAATGATTTTTAAGTGGTGTAATTAATTTCATTTATTTAACGCACTGTTTATTGAATGCTATTGAGGATATGGGTTTATTGAACCCAAAGTAGAATTTGATTCTTGTTTTGGCATTGATCTACGTGCGTATCATTGGGAAGTGTGGGTCTTCGAAATTAACAAGTCTTCCAGTTGGGATTTCAGTCTATGGGTTGTCATATTGTGTAGTCAACCATAGATGGCCTTGGGTAGTGCGTTTAACCAGATTGTTCCCCGGTTATCACGAATGGGAGGGTATTGACTGTATGTCATGGTTGATTGTATGCCATGGTTAGGGATGTGATATCCTTGTGTAGCACTTGTGTACCCTTGGGTTGTGGATTTGTTCCACGTGTCGTCTTAGAGGAGTGGCTTGTAATGGGGGCCGGCACACGAAGTGGTACTAGGGTAACTCATTGTAAGTTAGTTAATCCAGTGATAACTTAATTAACTAATTAGAGTATCATGTAGTATCAAACACTTAATAAGATAATTATGCCTCGCTTAGGATCACAAGGGCTTGTAAAGACTTGGGTCGAGACGGGAAGGCTTGGAATGGCAAGATCGTTATCTTTTCTCTATGAAAGATAATTGATTCTGCATTGGTTTACATGAGGGGCTGGAAGTCGTTAGAGGCTACCAGGGTAACCCAAGATGGTGGCTGGGACCTAGGAAGACTCACTAGGGTAGCCCATGTAACATTATGATGACACTTCTCCTAGGTCGACAGTATGTTCGCATTAGTGATGCAGTTGATTATGTAATTCTGGAAGCATTGTAACCTTGTGTCAGTGATGTCACTGTATTTATTTCAATATGGTTATGTTAGCCTATGTCTAGAGGTAGACGTCCTTGGATAGAAATTCTTGTTACTATCTCCTAGCATGGGGGGTGGGCCTTTGGGTTCCACTTGGTTGGGTGGCGTGCACCTAAGTCTGTTGGGTTCTTTCTTCATGTTCATGTGGATGAGACTTCCAGTTGGAGAGCTTGTGGTTTCTATTGCAGTTCTTACATGTTTCCATTTCAGTTATTCTTGTAATCTTTACCCCTCTGTGTTATCAAGGTGGAACTTGTAATTGTAAGTATGAATTGGTTTGCCTCATTTGGGGAATGAGAGATTGTAACCTTATTGTTTAATGAATGGATTAATGAAATCGAAAGTCTTATCTTATGCTTGTTGTTATTTCATCTTACTTGGAATGTATGTGTTAATTTAATAATTAAATAATTGTTATAGTTTATATTCATGTTTTGTTGAGGTTCTATATAACCTTTGTCTTGTAACCTTAGAGGTTGTTGGCATTAATTAATTAACTTACTTATTATTTATCCTTTTAAAAAAAATAAAATTATTTCATTTAAGTAGTTAAATGCAACTTCCTCTAGGGTTGCGTGGTGGGGTGTTACACAATGGATCAAGATGAACCAGAGATACAAGAGAGAGATGCCCAAGAAGGACCTATGGATTCAACACATGCATTAGGTGAGTCCTCTACTCAAGTCCCACTTGCAAAGTAGCAAAGTGAAGAAGTGCTGAAAGGGACTCTTCCTGATATTGTTGAATCCATGAAGGGAAAAGGAGTAGAGATAGAGATTCATGACATTGGAATAGACTCTAATGAGACTCTGTTAGAGAAGGGTGCACAAAAAAATATGCCTCTAGAGGAGGATCAATGGGCACTATTTGAGGAGGAAAAGAAGGCCTCGGATGTTCAAGCACATGCTGCAACAATAGAGAAGCAAAAGATAATTGATGCCAAGACACAAGCTGATGCCTTACTCCAGAAACAATAGGTAGAGGCCAAACAAAGAGCTGATGAGATGGAAAAGCAACAAAGGAAAAAGGAGTAGGAGCTCATAATCAAAGAGGAAAATGATAAGCTAGAGTTAATATAGAAAATTCATGATTTAGAGGAAGAAAAAGCAAGACATTGAAGAGAAAGAGAAGTTCTTGTGGCTAAGTTGAAGCTTGTTGAAGAGGCTCATAAAGAGAAAGAGGAAGGAAAATGAGTACAAAAAGAGAAAGATGTCGAGGAACTGATCAAGAAGCAACAAAAGGAAAAGGAAGATGTGGAAAAGCTTAAGGCATTGGAGGAAGAGAGAAGGCAGGAACTAGAGAAGAAGAGATTAGAAGATGACAACTTGAAAAGGGAAGAAGAAGAGAAAAGGATACAAGAAGAGAAGGATATAGAGGAAGCTGAAAAGATTGCTAAGAAAAATGAGGAGCAAGAGAAGCAAGAGAAACAAGGGGTTTATTCTCAACCTGAAGTAAATGTGCAACCACCCTCTATTACTACAGGTGCTTCTTCTTCAACTATAATGACCACTACTCAAGGTGCTCCCACTTGGTTAAAATTGGATCTCCAAAAGAGATTAGTGAAACCTTCATAGCCTTTCAATTGGGATGACATGATGAAGGAAATTGAGAAAGAAAGGCCCAAGAAGAAGGCCAAGATCCTACATTCCACCAGACTTACCGACAGGGGAGAAATTATTGCTGAATGTGCCATACCAATGATAGACAAGGATGTAGGAGACATGCAATTGATGGATTATCAGTTGGGTATTGTTAATTTGGGGAGACCTACCAGAGATAAAGAAATGAATTTAATTGATGTGGTAGCATCATCAACCAAGTCAAGAATGCTAAAGGATAAACTAACGAAAGATGAGCTTAAGGCTTAGTTAGATCAGTTGGATGTTTTCTTGAAAAGTGTTTCTGCTCTGAGGTCACAACAGGTTACCACTATTGAGACCCCAATTTTGCTGAGAAAGAATGAAGTAGATGATTTGGAAAAAGGTAAGGGGAAGGCGGAGATGTTGGATAGGTGGGTTAATAAATTGAATCAAGAAATGGGTGAAGTACTGGTCAATAGTTTTGAGGATCATAAAATGGTGAAAGAATTAATAGAGGAAAGGAATCAATATGTTAAAACATTGGAAAAATAGGAGTACAAAGGATACAGTTAGAAATTGAAAGAAGTTAATAAATTTCCTCAAACCACTCTTCTAGAATAGTCAATACTTGAAGAAGATAATAAAAATTTCTTCGAAAATACTTCTTGCATACTCCGGTTTAGGTCTGATTTTCTATACAAGCATAAAAATGAAGTTCAAGATTCTGTTAACGATCTGAATGAACAATTTGAGGAGTTGGAAGCCATTATTGCTATTATAGTAAACGTTGATATACCAGTAAAGGAAGGCCTACCTTTAAGGAGAATAAAGGAGAAGTGGGATGAAAGTTGTAAAGAGGTCATGCAAAGAGGAGATGATGGTGAAGATCTATTGATAGATCAATTACTGGACATTAAAGAAGAAATAAGGGCAGCTAGGAGGGAGTTAACAAAGATGAAAGATATGAGAGGGTTTGCTGCAGCGGAGCTAGAAAGGATCAAATTTGAAGATAGCTGGGTTGATGGGCCGGATTTGGAGGTGCTTGAACAAGTCTTCTCCAATTATGATGAGTACATTGCAGAAAAAACTTCGCATGCATAAATCTCATGCGTGCATGGCTTTCTTCTCTTCTTTGCATGCATGACTGGCAGTTTTTGAGGCACATGGTTTTCTCTTCTCTCCTATCTTCTTTTCTTCTAGTTTAACTAAGTGGTCAAAGCGGGAACTAGAGGTCAAATTGATCTGAGTTTCCAAGAAGACTTAATTCCTGAAAAGGTGGAATGACCTAAAATAGAGAGGACTTCAGATTTTTGTATATCTATAAATACCCTTGGGGTATCATATTGTAAGGGTTGACTAATAGAGAATAGAATTGGCCACTTGATTGTAGGAGATATAATTTTTCATAGTTATTAAAGAGATACATTGTTATTTTATTTACAGTTGAATATAATTATAGGTTTTTATGCAATATGGTGTTAAAATTAAGTTTTACTTGATAGGGTTGATGAGTTATAATTTATTTGTATGCCAGTGATTGTGTTGAAGCATGAGAGTTTCTTATGTGATGAAATTCATTAGAAGAAACTAGATTTAAGGATTATCTCATTAGATTATCAGTGAATTGAATTTATTGAAGTCTGTTGATCTATGATCTTGGCGATGAATGAGAGTGTGTTCTTTTGGAAACTTTGAAATATTTGTGATGTGTGATTGTGACGTTAAATTAAGCACCTTATATGCATGCAATAGTATGGGTTATTCTATAAATTGTATCATGCTATGTTTTTCTTGACCTGTTGGAAAAACATTCATTGTTGAAGATATATGTTCGGATTCTAGATAAGTTTTATTCATGTTCACTGATTTACCCTCAGATCTATCTTTTTCTTTTATTTGAAATCCCCTTTCTTTATTAAGAATATCTTGATGAATAAGTCATTTCTTGTATTCCTTGTTACTAGCACAGGCCCCTTGAATATTATAGTTGCATGGACCGATTCAGTGGCACTCGACAGTTGAGAACCAACTACCAGGACCTTGGGAGTTAGGCTACTATATGTTGTCTTTCTTTTTCAAGAGAAATAGAGTAGAAATATTATGTTTAAATGTTGTTTGTGTCATTTTCACCATCAACGGGAATGATTGCTGACAATGTGAGTGAAGTTGCAGAAGAAGAAAAACCATAAGCCAAGGAAAATTCTCAAGAAGAACCGGAACGCATGGAAGAAAGGTTGATAAAAGCAATGATGAATGTAGGAGAAAAATAAAAAATAAAGGTCCCCACAAGCTTTTAAAGATTAAATGGGGAAGAGATCGGTGATTGGATCAATGGCTTGGACAAATAATTTGAGTACAAAGGAGTTGCAAAAGATAGAAAAGTTATTTTTTCCCGTACAAGGCTTAAAGGCCACGTTGCAATGTGGTGGGACTATGTGCAGTCTGAAAGAACATATAATCTTGTGGGACAAGATGTTTGCCAAACTAAAGATGAATTTTCTTTTGGTGAATTATTAAACTAATATTTTTAGAAGATTGCAGGGTTTGAAACAAAGGGACATTCTAGTCAAAGATTATACAAAGAAGTTCTACAAGTTGGTGATTTAGTCAAGCCATAGTGAAGAAGATATGGAAAAGGTGGCAAGGTATCTGAATGGGTTGAGATATAGTTTGTAGGACAAGCTGACTTTAGCATCACCAATAACTTTGGAGGAAGCCTACCAATTTTCCATTAAAGCAGAAGAGAAGTTGATGAGGAGGCATAATCAACAAGGATGAGGTAGAGGAGGAGGTTATGGAGAAAGAGGAAAACAACACCATAAATATGGAGAGGCAAGTAGTTCAAGATGGAAAGTTAAGTAAAAAAAAAGAGGTTATTAGGATAGAGGAGAAAGATCCATTA
This sequence comes from Sequoiadendron giganteum, assembly GCA_007115665.2. Taxonomy (NCBI): domain Eukaryota; kingdom Viridiplantae; phylum Streptophyta; class Pinopsida; order Cupressales; family Cupressaceae; genus Sequoiadendron; species Sequoiadendron giganteum. The sequence goes on from CM021106.1 coordinate 68,822,211, forward strand.
GTAGTGATGGTTATCAGGGAAGAGGAAGAGGTTTTGTAGGTAAATGTTTTAAGTGAAATGAATATGCGGGTCACAAGAGTTGGGAGTGTCCAAAATCTACTTAAGGAAGTTAATCAAGGCCTAAAAGGAGAAATAAAGTGGTGAAAGAAGATCAAGAGATTGTGGGATCGTTTTCTCCAAGAAAGGAAGAACCTGATTCAGGAGAGTCTTTGTTGTTTAAAATATTGTTGATGAAACTACCTAAGGAGAATCATGAACCTGTACAAAGGACAACTCTATTCAAGATGAAGTGAAAATTGAAAGGTAAGTGTTGAAAACTTATTATATGTAGCCGTAGTACTACTAATATTATGTTTGTTGAAATGGTGGATAAAATAGGTCTTAAGAGAAATAAACATCCTACACCATATAAGGTTTCTTGGTTACAAAAGGGTCATTAGTTGTTGGTAGATGAGAAATATTTGGTTGAATTTAAAATAGGAAGCTATAGGGATAGTGTTGTGTGTGATATTATGCCTATGAATATGTGTCACATGCTACTTGATAGAACTTGGTAGTTTGATCAAAATGCCATACACAATGGGAGACATAACACCTACACTTTTGAGAAGGATGGTCTCAAACATACCTTGGTTACTTTGTAAGAACCAATAGAGGGCAACCATAGTACTAGTAAGGTGATGTTAGTAAGAAGAAAAGAGTTTATGTGGAAAAGAGACAAAGGAAGTTGCAACAGTAAGTAGGAAGGCGAACCTTCATTTTCCATAATGTTGCACAGGTGGAAATACTGTTGATTTGCAGGTAGGATAACCACCAATATGTGTTGACACAGATGAATATGAAGTTGGGGAAGATATTGTTATTCTAAAGTATGCAGAGATATAGGAGAGTTCAGAATAAAAGTGTCAAGATGAATACATGGGCACGAATCTATGTGAACATAGTTTGGAAATAGAAAAAGAGAATGTGGAAGATGACTTGGCTCTTTGAATTGAGGCAGTTGAGCAAGAATGGCTTGTATTGAAAAAAGGTGTGATGAATAGTGCATACATCAATAGTGAGATAAGTTCTTACTTTTCAAACTCCTTGGATATAGTTGCAAACAATTTTCATGAATTTACCATGATCGCAATGGAGAGGTATGCAAAAGACAAACACTATAGTGTAGTAGAGGATACAAGCACCATTTTAAATTTCTTAAAGTTTGTGCATACTAATGTTGGAGTTGATTATTATTTGAAGGAAAAGAAAAATGAATGGAAAATATGCAGAAAAGAAAGGATATCTGGAGAGTGGGTGAAACATGTTGATGAACATGAGATGGGGTATGGCATTAGAAATTTTAATTGGAGAATAATAAATCAAGGAGAGTTCATTCTTTCATTGGTGTGGCATGACATGGAGCTAACCAGTGGAATGTGAATACTAGGAATAATGGGGAAGAGAAGATAAATATATGGATGAACTACCCCAACGATATGTTTTCTATCATCATAAGGGGATATGTTGTAATTACATTGATCTTGAAAGGGTAGTTCTACTACCCAAACCCCTTTGTGAGATATGCTCACAAATAACTCCCTCGGGGAGCTTGATGCAAGGGCATCATGGAATTTTGGTTTTGTTTATTTTTGTAGTTTTTCTTTTTCCTAAGCTGATTATTCCTTCTTGAGGCTGTGCCATGAAATAATGCTTATGTGGCATTTTCTTATGTGGAAGAAGTGTTGAAGTGACATTAAAGGTGCATTCTAATTGCACAACAAAAATAAATAAAAAATAGTTATGACCAAACAAGAAGAGAGAGGCAACACATCTCAATTTGGGATGGAACTTATCGGCCTAAGGGTAAAGAATATTGGCATCACGAATTATCTTTTTTTTTTGGCTCTTTTTATGTGTAAGAAGGGTAACGACACCAATAGTAGGATCAATGACCTGCATAAAGCATTAGATGGACTTTAAAGAGGTTAGTTCTGAGGTAGCATACAATATAAGGAATAGAAGGGGGCAATTTGAATTGGTATATTTAGCTTGAGAGTTCAATAGTGTTGAAGTCAGTTCTTTATAGAATCAATTGTGCAAATACTAAGCATAACTAAGGGGGGTGAATCAATGATCCAATAAAACCAATCACATAAACTTAATTTCCCAAAACTTTAGATATTACATTTCATGAGAAAATACAAAGATGTGAAAGTCATAACATCACATGTGAATCATAAAACAACACATCACCAAGGAGAGATGAGACACAATATTTATGAGTGGAAAAACCCTAAAAAGGTGAAAAAACCACTCTGAACAATTGATTTTATTATCTTCAAAGGGCACCAACCTTGATTGCATTTAGCGAGAACCAAACCATCAAGAGAACCAACTCTCCTTCAAAGCACCAACCCTAAAAAACATTTAGTGAGGACCAATCCACTGAGAGAACCAACTCTCCTTTGAAGCACCAAATCCTAAATAACCAAAGCACCAACTCCAGACTTTTAATACAAGAAAACGTATATTACAGATGGTTTATGTATTTCACTTCAAACCACAACTCTATCAAACATATTTCCAATCAAAACTTTACAACTCCCTACTAAAAAACTGAAATAGTCAATTACCCTTCTTAGTTCATGATAGATTCAACATCTTGGATACCTTTCTCTATTCTTTTACAATCATCTTTGCTTAACATAATTCAATCAAGAAAGTTCATCTCATACTCACAAAGCTCATATCAACTTCAAATCTAAGCATGTCACATATCAAATTCAAAAGAGCCTCAGTCAACTCTAATATTCTCAATCACTTTGTAGACAACATACAGTAGACTCAATCATAAAACATAGGGAATTGATTCATCTTTCAAACTCCAAGGTCATATTCATATTTTCCAAACTATAAAAAAATTATCTCTCCTATCACACACACACACACTTCTTCACTCAAGCTAAAACCCTATAGTTTTCTTTCATCTCATTGATATTTATAGATAGTGGACAATCTCTGTTCTTTTTCAGATTAGAATTATACTCCTTTAAATTTCATACATAGTACCCAAATCTTATACAAAGAAAAGAATAAATTTCATTAACCCTATTATACTGAATACTCATGAAACACTTCTAAAACCTGATCCTCAAGCACTGAATACTACCTTTACTCACAAATTGTTATCAATATATACAACCATCATCTAATAGACCATAAAACTTCAATATTTCATACAACATCTATACTTTATGCTTGAAATTATCTTTTTGTATATGATTTCAACAAAATATTGTATCTTTTCCTTCAAAAACCTCTTATAGTGCTCAGACCTCTATCAACACGAAAAACCTCTCTATGCACTTGCTATCATTCTACCTTTTTTTTTGTTTTACAAGCTTCCTTTTTCTCTATTCAAAAACTTATGCAAGGAAAATTACATCATTTCGTGAACTTCACGTTACTATTGAAATACCCATAGCTTTTTACAAACAGAAACCTCTTCACATTTTGATCTGGCACCAACAACTTATCTTTTTTTTCATATCCAAATTGATGCACAAAATAGGAAAAATCTCTTTAACTTCCTTAAGCCTGTCCAAATAAAACTTTATCAAGTAACCATTCACAATTTAAAAACATGTCCCTTAATCTTCTAAAACCCGCCTTTAGTACATTCAAATAGTAGCCATTGATTTTGTTAAGTGTGGTAGAATTTGAAAGTATGACCTATCAAGCAAGTTACCAAGATGGAAGAGGCTGATAGGAAATGCAAATATAACCCTGAAGACATTACTTAAACTTCCTGTGACCCATGATATAAGGTCACCAACTAAAAATAATATGAAACAATTATTTTCATAAAACTTCATGAGGTAAAAACCTATTAGATTTTTTATTTACACAAGAGAAGAGACCTTGAACAAAATCAATACCCTCATCATCTTGCAACCATGTGATCAAACCCTTTGTACAAAAAAAGAGACAAATTCCTTTACATGTACCAATGAGGAAACAAAAAAAAATCAATCATCAACCACCATTAACTTTGAATATCAACATCAAATGTATTAGACACCAACATCATAAAATGAAATAATGACAAATCACCACTTTGTCATGAATGCCATGATAACTTCAAGAAACTCTATGATACTATTGCAACAATATGCATCAAGCAAAATGAATGATTTTCAAAGAGAAAACTCCACACTCCATCAATGAACAAGCATCCTTGTGATAACCTTGTAAAAGTCATCAACATAATAAGCAACTCTGACATATGAAACAAACCTTTGCTTTCCTTCCCTTTGAATACCCTAAATGATCTTTGACTTCACTTGCACCAACATTTTCATTATCTTTCTTTACACTATTGACCTCACATGTATGACATCTATTACCATCAAATACAAACCTTTGACATCAATGACAAAACAATGCCACTGCCAACATTAATTACATTGTATTCCTTGTTTTGTTGATGCAATGGGATTCATTTTTGTCTACTATCATTATTGTTGAAATACATGTTTTGGAATGTTTGAATAAGTAAATGAGAATTGGAATTGGTTGTGCTTGAGTTCAAGACATAGTATATTTATGCATTTTGACCCTTCCACTTGGCCCACATAGATTTATACATAGACTATTGAAGCTATGTTTTCTTTTCATTGAGGATTGTAAAAGCTTTTAACAATCCAATAAAAAATTTGGCTGCAGTTTTTTTCTATGTTCTTCTATGGATGCTTGAGTTTTCTAGTTTCTTTATCGCCTTTGAATGTAGTTTTTCCTCCCTCATTGAACCCTTTTGTAGGTAACTACATTAGTTGTCTTTGGTGTCTGTTATAGTTTACTATCACTTGTTATTTCAGATAGATAAAAATAAAATAAGGTTGCCATCAATATTGTGGGATCACCCATAATCATTGCTAACAATGAAACCATGTTCTTCTAAGGTATGTTGTCAAATAGCGTTTGCATGCCTTGTGTATGTTTCCACATTTTTCATCCATATGTACTAGGGAATTTTCAACTACTATGTTAGACAAAAAACCCTTTCTATTATGATTTTATGGATGTCCCTACCTTGTTTTAAATGGTATTTTTGTATAGGCTTGGAGGATTATGGTGAATATTATAGAGACTAGTTGTATACCTCTTGATTGGATTTTCTTAACATTTCCAAGGCCTTTTCAACTAAACCATTTTGTTCATATAAAACTATCATCACATTCCATGAGACTAAATTTATTTGGGGAACATCATTGAAAATCCTTAAAAGCCTCATTAGGAACACCATTTTATGCATATGCTACAATTATGACATTCCACAATGTAACAATTCAATCTATTAACCCAAAAATTACCACTATATTTTTTTTCTTTCTTGATTATTATCTTATTATGTGTTCATTCACTTGTATACTCAGCTACTTCTATCCATATGGGATATGCATCCATCCATCCGGGATAGGAATCCAACCATATAGGTTAGGTGTTCATTCTTATGTGACAAGAGTTCATCTACCCATCTGAGATAGGAATCCATCCATCAAATAGGGTGGGAATCCATCCATCAAACATGATGGATAAAATGCTTTGGCCAGAGACTTAGACTCATCGGGACCATCTGGGTCTTGAGTCACTCTCTAAATACTACATTCCTCAAAGGAAATGCACCAAGGTCTATCTTTAGGAGTACATAATAATAATAAATAAGGACTTGAAACCCACCTCAAAATTTTGGCCTAAGGCCCTTGGGGAATCAAGCTTCTGAGTATATAAGGAATATATTTTATCTAATTTTATAAGTCAAAGTTATGTCACTTAAATGAATTAAATTTTCTTAATTGAATAAATCTTATATTATCAATTAACCATAATAATTATAAGGCTTGCACTAATCCCCATCCCTGAACATTGAAGGTATTGGGAGCATCCTTTGTTTCCCAGACTTCTTACATACCCTTCTTCCAAACAAGATCAAGGCATAGGATATGTAGTTCTCTTTTGTAATCTAAGTTTGATGTGAACTATTATGTGGGTACACAACCCTTTCTAGGGCCCATTTTTCCCAAATAGTTCCTCTACGACTATTACCCATGAAGGAAAGCAATAAATTATAAGTAAATAGTCACCATGAATATTACTTGTTGCCTAGGAAGAACTAATTCCTAGTCCTAAAATAACATCACCCTTGAAACCATTGAACTGAATTTTCATTCCATGATTAAATATCCAATAAAATATAGATAACATGAATGAATAAATAAAATCCTACCAAATATTATAAGAAGGTTTACTAAGTTTGAACTATTAGATTTGGGTTCATTAGATTAATGTTTCTAGATTATTGATCCAAGAGAGATTACCCGACTCTTGGATTTTATTAACATGGTGTCCCTTATTTCTCCCTAGTGATTTAAAGGGATGATTACATATATTTTGTTGTTGCAGCTATGTTAGGCTATATATGCAGTAGCTCAAGTGTGATAACATTACTCGTAAATGTGAGCCAGAGACACGATTGATATTGAACGCTACTTGTTTTAGTTTCAAATCTTGTTTAAAGTTTTCTATTTAAAATAAATTAAGAATCATTCTTATTGCATGAAAATAAATTTTGAAAGTAAATTTTGCTAAATGCTAATTGCCTTCACATAAATAAATTTATCTAATTCTAATTGCCTTAAAAAAAGTCAATTACTCTTGGAAGTAAGTTTAACTAATTACTGAAATAAAACATATGTCAATTCTTGAAAGTAAACTTCTCTAATACTAATTGCTTGAAAAATAACTATACTAATTATTTGAAGATTATCTCTCTAAAATAAATATTTCCTAAATTAACCATACTAAATATGAATGTTGTGCAGTTTTTGTACACACACCCCACTGAAAGTGGGGACCCTCATTTTTCGCTTTTTGGTGTTTTGGCCCTTCTTTTCTAGGGGTTTTTGCTTGCTTTGGTTCGTGATTTAATGTCCATCTTGCCAATTGAAGTGGCACATTTATGAATATTATTGAGCATCTTGAGTTTTGAACTCATTTCGGAGTTGACCCTACTTTTGGGAAAATCCGCCTAGGGCAGATTCTCCTGGTTTTCTTTCGATGTCTGGAGGTTGCTGCCTTTTGACCTTGTTTTCAGGAAAATCCATATGGTCTGGATTTCTCCAAAGTCTATCGCCTTGTTGAATCCCTGAGTTTTCATGGTTATGGCTGTCTTGTCGACCGCATTAATGGAATTTGTGTGGGTGTTTTGGGGCTTTGATATATTGGATTTTGGGAAGTGTTTGATCATTTGAGTTTGTTCATTTTCTATCATTTGAGCTTGAGTCTTGGAGCTTTTGGTGTTTTGCTGGATTGTGATTTTTGAAGTTGTTTCAACTTTGCATTTGAGTGTCAGGTGTGTGGATTGTATCCTGCTTGCATTCGACGGTCATCTGTTGGCATCACCAATTCCAGTCTTTTCGCTCCCATGGTATGTTGAAATGTACCTTTTCTTTGTTGATTTCGATTGGCTTCACCTCATTTGATTTCTGGTCCTTCGTGGTTTCCTGATTTCCTTGGGTATGCTCATCGTCATTGGGCATTTTGGGGGTTTTTCGCTGCTATACCAGCCCATTTGGTTGGTCATTGATGTTTATTTTGGTCTGGTATTACTTCTTGTTTGGGCATTTGCTTGTATTGGTCTTAAACTCTCCATTCTGGTGTGTGAGCAAGTTGTGCATGGTTCTATGTGCTTTCATGGTGGACATTTTAGGGTTCTTAACCTAGGGCATGGCCTATCCTTCTCAAAATGTTGTGAGGATTGTTCTAAATCTGTATTTGATCTGTTGGAGGTCTAGCTTAAGTTGATTTCAGAGTACAGGCCTTAGATTTAGTGATATTTGAATTATTTTGGTGAAATTAAGGAAGATGTGGACGGGTTCAGGTTTTTGAGGTCCTCACAGAATTTTGCTTCCCCCGGATTTCCCTGGCTTTCCTTATTCTTTCTCTTTTATCACCTTTTTCCTGGATTTCGTCTGTCTCGCCAAAATCCACTTCCTCTGGATTTTCCCAGTGTCCGCGGTTGGTTCATTTTACTAATTTTGTGCTTTAATTTCCGGCTTTTGCCAAAATCCATTCCCTCTGGATTTTCCCAGATGTTCCATGTCTCCTCCCTTTTCTTGGGTTAGTTGTAACTATTGTTGTTTTCGCTAGAATCTGTCTCTGGCGGATTCTTTTGGGTTTTCTGGGAAAAGGTTGAATTTGGTGGTTAGGGAAGAATTTATTTATTGATAATGTATTTGATTGATTAAATGAGCTTATGCTAAGTGCTCTAATGTTATTCCCTTGTTAATTGATGGATTAAAATGATGTTACTGTATTTTGCATGCTTGGTTCGCTGGAATCCGCCTGATCCAGATTTTCTTGAAAGTTCTCACTAGTGTGGAATCTGTGAGGGGGGATAAATCCCAAAATTTAAGGTATTGATTCCCTGCACTTCTTGTTTCTTGTGGATTTGATTGTTGTCATCTTTATGTGTTTGCAGGCAGTATCAGGATAGGATATTGCTGGTCGAGGCAAGGAGAAGGCAACAGATCCGGGTGTAGAGACTTCGGCCATCTCAGATGCTAAGAAAGTGAAATTAGAAATAAAGAGCTGGATTCCTGAGAGCAAGCTAACCTCAATTTGGTCAGGAATCATAGATAAAAATGTAGGCATGTGGGACTATGAGGAGTTTAAGGTTGAGATGTCTACACCGAGCCCTCGTTTGTTGGCAAGAAGAATGATAGACTCTGGATTGGCTCATGTGGCAATTTTTCCTTCCATAGTGCTATGAGCTGGTGCTTGAGTGTGCCAAAAATTATGATAGAGGGACACAGAGGATAATTGGTCCCCAGGGAAGGATCTTTGTTGGGTTTTGTCTTGTATCCATTGCTGCAACCTTTGACATGCGTAATAGGTCCCATGTGGTGTCTTTTGACATGGATGGTACTAGGAAGTATTATGAGGAGAATATAGTCAAGTCTTAGTAGGTGATCAACTCTTGGCTAGAGAAGCCTAAATCCAATTTCTCCAAGTTGCCTAAGCAACAATTCAGGCTCAAGTTCAAGAGAGATTACTACAATGTCGTCACCCTTCTCAGTAGGTTGGTGGGATTGAAGAGCGCAAGTGTGTTCGAGACTTGGATGTTTAATGTAATTTGGAGAATTGAGTAGGGAATCGACTATCACTGGGCAAGTGTCATTAGTGCGGTGATTCATGAACAGTTATGCAATGTCTTGCAAACCAAGACTTTTACCATGACCTCTTACCTAATGTATTCACTGGCCAGACTTTACCCATACAAGGGGTTAAGCACTAGGGGCACCTTTGGATAGGATGTCATTTATGAAGTATATCCATAGTTGCACTTAACTATAGGGAACTACAAGATATCCAATGATGCGTTCATAATGTATATCACTAGATTGCTCCAAGGTGCAGAGCATATGAGAATCTCAAACAAGGTGAAGGAATTGATAAGGAGATATGGGGCATGGTTTATCCAGTTCCCAACTTTCTCATATATTAGAATTGGTGGTTTTTAGAGGGCTCCCTATAGACTCCCCAGATACCCTACTGATCATGTCATATTGTTGGAATTCACTAGGCAGATTTGTGACTTCGACAATGTTGTGAAGGGAGAGATGCACAAGATGGGTTTTGGGAATGACTTTCCCCTAAAGATAGGAATGGGTGAGGTTTGTGCTTCCATTTAGTCTGCTCATGCTTCTGAGGAAGAGATGAGCACTTATGGTCTCTCTTTCCATTCCAAGAGAGCAAGGTTTGACATCACTGGCGAAGCTCAAAAGAAGGCCAGTAGGGAATATAGCCATAAGGCTCACATTGAAGATTACTGGGTTAACCTTGCTGATGAGTTTGAGGTAAGGAAGAAGAAGTTCTCTAGATTGCAATGGATTTGGTAAGACTGTACAATGTGAAGGCCATTCCTGACCAGGTGGAAGAAGATGGAAACTTAATCTAGGGTCATGTTTATGAGGCAGTGAAAGATAGGCCAGTTGGAGAAGTTGATTGGTTAGAGGAGGAAAAAACTGAGATAGACCAAGTCATGGCCCTGATAATCAAATGCACCAAGATGTGGTTGAAGCACAAGATGCTAGAGTTGGAAGGTGAATGTGTTCCATGCACCTATGATCTGATGGGGGACTTAGAGTCTCACTCTGCTTCCGAGGGCTCACTTGAACTAGATCCTAAGGGCAAAGAGAAGGTGGATTCTGCTTTCAAAATCCAGGTAAGGGAAGTTCAAGCTCAGAAGGTAAGTAAACAGAGGAATCCTCTTGCTAAGAAGAGGAGACATGCCTTCAGGAAAGATGTTGAAAAGAGTAAGGAAGAGGAAGAGGACGTGGAAAGTGCTCCTCCATTGAAAAAGAAGAGAAGGATTACAAAACTATCACAGAAGGTGGAGGAGGCTCCTAAAGTTGATAAAGAGAGTGAGCCACCAGTGGTAGAGGTAGAGAGATTAGGGGAAAAGACACAAGTGTACATGAGGAGGTAAAGGACTCCTTCCCCAAGGGATTTTACAGCAAAGGGGAATGTTCCAGTGAGTTTTCCTATTGTGGAACAAGTGAGTGTCTCCATTCCTCAGGATGCTGGTAACACACAGGAGGAACCAAAGAAGGATGAAGACCCTAAGGAATTGGGCGAGGAAGAGTTTTAGGAAGGAGACCTTTATAATGCAAAGGTAGAGATTGATAAATTAATACAGTCTCCCTTGGTATCATATGCAGACTCACCTATGAAAGAACAAGTAAACAAGTCTCCTCAAAAGGAGGAAGAAATACTAGCTAGGGACCCTTCACCAGTACAGGTGGTTGTGGAAGAACAAGTATAAGAGAAGGATAATCCAACCGTGGACATTCCCAATATGCCAAGCGTTGAAAAGAATACAACTAGTGATCAGTAGGAATAGGAGCAAGATTAGAAAAATATAGTGCCTGTTGGGTCTACTATTTTGGATTGGCTTGATAAGGAATGAACGAGTAAAATGGTGATAGTGGAGGATGCTCCTCCTAATTGGGATGTTCTCATGGCTAATTTAGAAAAGGAAAATACTAAGAATAAATCTAGGATTGTGTCTAGGATTGAAAGAGATAGGTCAGGTAACAGAGTGGCTCACATTACTACCCCTGCTCCAAACAAAGATAGAGGCAAAGCAACTGCCCAAGATTATCATGTGCAAAATGTTGACTTGGGGCATGCTACTGTGGAGTAGGATATTGAAGAATATGAAGGCTCCAGTGTTGTGATGGTGGGAAGGTTGAATAAAGTTGTGCAGACTAGGCATGAGCTAGAGAGGGAGAATGAGAAACTGAAGAAATACTTGCAAGAGTTGATGAAATCCTTACAAGCTATTGGCTCTTCCTCCTCTGTTATGGGTTTCTTGCCTCAGGAGACAATCTCTGAACTAGAGAAGATGAAGGTCACCACACATGCTACAATTGCTTGGTTGCAGGGTGTCCAAACTAAAGGAGATGATGCTATTAAGAGAATTATGTCAACTAGAGGAGATGCAATGAGATCAGTGGATTGGTTAAAGGCTGTCTTAGCTCAAGATAATGTAGATACTGACCTCTTACTACAGAAGGACACAACAATCATGGAATTCATTGAAGATAAATTGGTAAAGTGTGGGATTCTTCCTTTTCCAAGAGTGTCTGAACCTTGGGAATGGTTTGAAATCCTGCAAATGAGGCAGAAGGCCTTAAGAAAAATCCATAAACAGGCAAGGCAGATTGAGGACACATTGGCTAGTATCCATGACAAATGTATTTCATTCTTTGAGGTCATGACTAGAAGAAAGAAGTTTGCTCAGAAACATCTCAATTTAGAGCAGCTTAGGAAGTGGTGGAGAGATGTTTATTCTCCAGTCAGTGAAGGGCCAGTTACTGGACATGAGTTGGATGATACTGCAACTTATATTGCAGTCATGGATAGATATATGACTAACAAGGCTGATTGGGATGGTACAGTTAGGTAGGCAAGAGATGATATCAAGTCCTTTGAGAGAAGGATTAGGGTTTTTCCTATGCACCTGTTGCTGAGTTGGATAGGGTTTTGTTGGCCATACATGCTAAAGAATATCGAGCTAAGGACAAAGATGGGGAGTAGCTATATAGGGTGACATTGAAATTTGTGCTTCCCATTATTCACATGTATTGGGCCAACCCTTTTTGGTATCTTGGTGGTTTTGGATGAAATTGGTGCCAATGGCACATTTCATATGTTCGAATATCTTTTGGGCTGACCTCTTGTAGGTCATGTTTTTATTGTAATTTATCTTTTGGGCCGACCTATCTTAGGGATTTTCTATAAAACAGGCATGTTGCCTCATTTGAAGATATGGATAGATAGATAGGCACATAGAAGAATACGAATATAGAGAGAAAATAGATAAGTGATATTAGAGTGACTTAGGGTTTATTCTCAAGCAAGTGTTGTAATAGAGAACTAGAGTTGTTGCTACTTTGGATGATTTAATATAAGAAATATATTGTGTTTGGTATCTATCTTATGGAATTTCATCTAGCATGATTCTTGTTGTTCTATCTTTGAAATTTCTTATAAGTTATGGTTAAATGGTTTGGTAATGCTTAGGGTTTCATGTTTGTAATTTTTGCATCGATCTCTAGTCCATACTTTTTGCAGTTAGCTGATTGTTACCTGCTTTGCAAAGTTAGCTCAGACTTAAAATTGTGCTTAGTTCAATTATAAGGGTTTGTTCATCTCAATTGCAATAGAGTTGGTTGAATCAATGTTTGTGATTTGAAAATCTTTAAATACCTTAGAAGATTGCACTATTTTTGTGAAATTGCAGATTCATCTGGGTCAAGCAGAAAGTATTTTATGAGAGATTGGTCCATTTTGAGCATTTAATCTTTTGGCATTTTCAATCTTAGGGTTAGAAGTAGTCTTAGAATTATCTCTGAAACCTTTATCTTTTGTTTTTTCTTTATTATCAGGGTTCAAATCAAATTTCAAAGTATCAATTCATTGTTTAGATTTGATAAATTCGAAGTCCAGTGTTTGCTCGTAGTAAGGTCCCATTGTGATTACCAACATTTTCACATTTATCACTGAGTTTTTTTATTGCATTGTCAAGACCTAACATTAGAGACCTTGGGGTTATCTCTTTTCCTATAGAGATTTACCTTTCAAGAGAGATAGGATATCATATTCTATCTGAGTTGTCGTTGTGCAGAAAACACCATCAACAATGAAGTTAACTAATGTTATTTATCTTTACAAATAACTTAAACTATTTTAAACACTTCAATAATTACTTGCAAATATAACTTGAATAAACTATTTATTTAGTCCTTTGAGAATGACTTTTACAAATATGACTTAATTAAAATACTCATTTCCTTTCGAAATAAACTTAAGCTATTTGAAATACTTCAAGAATTACTATTGCAATATAACTTAAATAAATAATTAATTCTTTACTTGAACTATTTAAAATACTTAGAGACTTACTTTTTGCAAATATAACTTAAATACTTATTTCCTTTAAATAGACATAAACTATTAAAATACTTCAAGAGTTACTTTTACAATTGCAAATTTTTATTTGGAATAACTTAAACTATTCTAAAACTTGTAAGATAAATAAATACACATTAATTATCCTATGTATTTGAAAATTAATTCCGTAAATATAAATTGACCAATGTTAATAACTTTTGAAAAATAAGGTTGAACTATTATAAACATTTGAAAATTACTTGTATTTTACTTAAAACTAATTTCTTAAAGATAAGGACCAACTTTAATACACATTTGAAAATAAATTAAACCTTTACCTATCACTTTTGAAAGTAGAAGTAGAAAACATTAATTAAACACTTTTTCAAAATAAAAGTCAATTTAGTTTAGACCAAAGGATTAGTTTTCATTTTCTGATCACCAAGATCCACAAGGGCGAGGTGATGATGAAAACATAATCTCTTTTATAATTTTAAATTTTAAGTTTTACTTTATACCATAATAATAGATATGCCAACTAACCACATATTAGTATAATAAAGTGAACCCTTAAATCCATGACTATTCAATTAGCAGTTCATTATGCATCAAGCAATACTATACAAATTTATCATATAATAATTTGATGCACAAGAAGTTATAAATGTGATCTTTTCATTTACAAGTATTAAATATTTCAAGTATTGAGTTTATATTGTCACATTTCTTCTCATGAGTTATGTCCTAGTAAAGTATCAACAACTATTATTATGTTAACATACACCAAGGATTTTCCTTTGATATAAATTTAAATAATAATAATTTGACTATGTTCCAACTATCCTTTTTAAAACCAACTTGTCATATAAAACCTATTAATACTAAATACTTTCAAAATTAATCAATTGAATTATATTAATTATTTCCAAATAAATTTATCCCTAATTTCTTACTTTTGAAATAACAATCAAATAAATTATATTCACTTTTTGGATTAATTTGAATACATGAGAAATAACTACTAACTAGTTTTGCAATATAAGCCAAATTATAGTAATTAATAAATCTAACTAATTTGGTTTTCCTAGATAAATACTAACTCTAGTTAAGAGGACAAATTTATTCTAAGTGATTATTTACTAACTATTCTTTTTTTTCATTTACCTTTGAAAATAAATTAATGTTGATTACTTGAAAATCATTTAAAAAAAATTAAACTTAATTGAACCAATTCCTTGGAGATAATTATTACCAATTACTATTGAATAAATACATTAATATTATTTACCTTTAATATATTAATAGTACTAACACTTGCAAAATAATTATAAAATAACTCCTTTCATTTTGAACTCTAATTTACATTTTAAAAATTAATACTAATTACCTTGAATATATATTTAATTGAACCAATACACTATTCAAATAGTTTCTATAAATTTAACTAGATAAGTAAATACTAATTATCTTGTAAATTGTTTCAATATGTAGTGTAGGAAAATGCATACCCTTGCATTTTCGCACTTGTTTGAGCCTGCCTTGTTTTGTTTATCTTTATTTATTTCTTAATTGGTCCTATTTTACATCCACAAACCTAATAAACTATATGTTTTTCTGGAAACTCCCAACAAACAACAATGGATAAATGATAATTTAATGATTCTGGCTGAGTGTCCCTATTTTTTGGGTCAGGACTAAGACACAACCTAGGGTGTCTTTGTCCCCCTAAGGTCTTGGTACCCCCTTTTCAATGGAAATTTAAATGGACCCCTTTTGGAGTCTGTGCCCCAAGTTTTCAAGACTTGGGGGTAAGACACCACCTAGGGCGTCTTAGTCCCCCTTAAGCTTTTTTTGGGATTTAATTTCAAATTCTGGCAGGATTTGGCCTCCTTTAATTAATGAATTCATGTGTTGGCTTGTTGTTGTGTAATTTCGGGATATTAAGAATGAATAAGTATAAATACAAGGTTCATTCATTCATTTCATCCTAAGCATTCAAGTATTCATTCCTAAAGAAAGTTTATGAGATCAAGAGAAATTCATCAAGAATTTGGAGCCATCATAAAGATTCAAGCATCACATCAAGGAGATTATGGCATCATGTGTGTGTTTTGAGCTAACATTTGTGATGTAGGGTTTTGATTCAAGCAAGAAATTCAAGTCCATATCTATCAAGCATTCATTGGATTCAAGATCTATATTCAAGCTAGACATTTCAAAAAAGTTTGTAGACTTCATAATAGGGGAGTTGCAATATTGCATGTTGTTCATTCATCATTTCCCTCCATTTCATTCTATTTCAGGGTTTAATTACCAACAAGGGGTTTGACCAAGGAAAACCCCCATTTACTAACAATCAATAAGTTTTTCTTCTCTTGTGTGTTTGCGTTTGAAAATTTAGGTTCAAGACTTGAAGATCATTTGAAGTGAAAAGTTGCATCACAAAGTTGTCATCTTCACAAAAACTCACCTACAGGCCAGATTTGGAAGATTCAGAACTTGAGATCTGAGAAAAAGGAAGTGCAAAAATTGAACCTCAGGACCACATTCAAACATTTTAGACATTCAGAACAAGACTAATTTGCCACCTAAGGTGTCTTAGTCCTTCTAAGGTCAATTTTTAGAAGTTCTTTCAGATCTGGTTCCTACATCTGAATATTTTGCATTTGCCTCGAAAAACAATAGCGAGACTAAGTCAACAGTAAGGGCATCTTAGTCCTCCATAGTACTTTTTGATATCTTCTTTGCATTTTCTAAATCCTTGTTACATTTCCAGAACTTCCAAGTACACATACCCTAACTTTTTGCATAATTTCATTATTTGCATCATTCATTTAGCTTGCATTACTAGGTTTTGTGATTTGAATGCTTATTTGTCTTTTCCAAGCTTTATCTTGGTGGTGAACCCCTCAAAGCTTAAAAGAACCCTTCCTAGGTCTTCCTTGTTGAGAATTGACCCACCTTTGAGCTTCATATTCAATCCAATTAGGATTCCTAGGACATTATTGAATGGCCTAAGGAGAATAAGTGAACACACCTATTGTCCCCATGGTTCATTTTGGTGAACCCGACTTCTTTGAGCATTTATTTTGTGATTTAGAGTCCATTAAAGTCCTAGATCTAGGTTGCATTCATTCTTGCATTGCATTTTGCATTAGTGAAATTGCATCTGGTGTTTCTCATATTTAGTGAAAGTGCATCTAGGGTTTCTCATATTTGCATTAGTGAAATTGCATATAGGTTGCATTTTTTCTTTCTTGCATCATCTTATTGTAAGAGAGGGGGACCAACCATTGCAAGGCCCTAGGTCATGAAAGGCCAAGAGAGGAAAGGATTCCCTAACTTACTTGAATTTAAAGGAAGGTTAGTATAGAAGGGATGAGAATGGTGAAGACTATGAATTCCTTCGATCACTCTACGATCCTGAGAATTGAAGGGAGAGTAGGAGAGTCACTTTTTAAGGTCAACTTTGCATCGTAGGTGACTCTCTATCAGAGGATAAAAGCATGGTTCTAGGATGATAGTGTGGCACACTGGCGTCTCACAGGTGTGTTGGCATCTATACGGCCAAAAAACTAGAGAGACGAGGTTAAATCCTCAAGAAAAGACTGCCAACCTAGTTTAGAGGCTTCTTGAACAATAGTTTGAGATTAAGAAGAATGAAACATAAATACGAATGTGATAAAAGAAATATATTACCGCAAGGGTTATGAAGATAATTTCATAGAACAATATTCTTTCTAGCTTGCTACAAGATCTCTCCAGCTACATACAGAAAAAAGGGGGAAATGTTGGGGCTTTTTAGGGGCCTGCCTCAGGCAGACCCCCATTTTGGTGTTTCCATCTCCATGGACAACCAAGTTTGTAATGATAGGAATAAATATAAAGAAAGGAATACAAGCTACAGAAACAAAAGACACTAAAAAAAAGTATGTTCTTACTCAAACAAGATGATATAGAAGATGAGAGGAGCTCACCACCTTTGTCCAAAGCACTCAAGGCTTGTGGAGAAGAAAATGAGAGGAGCTCAAGCCTCTGCTGCAATGGTGTTTTTCCTGTCCTTGCAATATCTGAGTGATGGAGTGGTATATTATTGTAATGGAGTGTGAAGTGATAATACAAAGCTTGAATGGATGAATGGAAATGGAGAGAGTGCTCAAACCGATCTTGCAAAACTTGAGAATGGATGGAATGTTCAAGAATATGAAGGAAAGGATGAAAAAAAACCATATTCGGGTCAGCTAGCTGAAGGGAGGCGTTACTCTTTGACTTCCAATTGAAAGTGTAACGTCTCTACAATCTCCAGTCGTAGGAATCTGCCAAGAAAATAAGCATTTTGTGTGGGTATACCCAACATAAATTCCCCCACCGACACACAAAATAGGTTCCAAGTGTGATGTGGGCAGCAGGCTTAAGTGGAATTAAGCCTTTTCCTTAGGTTTTCTAAAGTGTAAGGGGGTAAAAGGGAATTTGTGTTAGGGGTGCAAATTCACACTTATACATTTTTCCCCCACTT
This sequence comes from Sequoiadendron giganteum, assembly GCA_007115665.2. NCBI lineage: Eukaryota > Viridiplantae > Streptophyta > Pinopsida > Cupressales > Cupressaceae > Sequoiadendron > Sequoiadendron giganteum. The sequence goes on from CM021106.1 coordinate 68,840,227, forward strand.
TAGCGAGCATGAATACTAATGAGTGCTTCAGTAAAGTAGAGTAGTAAGGAAGTAACAAAGTAAGAGAAGTATAGCTAAACCAACAAGAAAGTAGAGCATGATCTGGTTAACTCAAAAGTTGAGGAAGCGACTTCATAGTTCCGCGGAACTATAAAGTTGAAGAGTGAAAGTGCTTCACAGGCTCACAGTCCTGCAAGGGAGGTATCCTTCAAGAAATCTCACATGAAGGAAGCCAAGAAGAGAACCTTGCAGACCTACATACCTACAAGGAAGGTATCCCCCAAGAACTCTCACATGGAAGAAGACCGAGAAAAGCACCTTATAGACTCGTAGACCTGCAAGGAAGGTATCCCCCAAGAACTCTCACATGAGGGAGATCGTGCAAAGGGGACTCCATAGATCTAGAGATGGTGACATGTTTACTTATAGATAGAACACATTAGGAAGTGGTCATGCAAGCCAGTGAATGGAAAGTCACGCAGACCATCACAAAGTTGTAAGTCTTTCAAAGGGGCCCCTCGGGAACCCTTCAAAAGGAAATAGAGTCCACTCAAGGGATGCATTATTTGAAAAGTGAAGTCTACTTAGGCTGCCCCCATACTAGACACAAAGAACTAAGGCCGGTCTAGTCGGGTTTCCCCCATACTAGACACAAAGAACTAAGGCCGGTCTAGTCGGGCTGCCCCCAAGCTAGACACAAGGATGTGAAACTGGTCTAGTTGGGCTACCCTCGGGCTAGACACCATAGAATTTTGCTGAGAAAATTTGAAGGGATCCCTTGAGAACCCAACGTGAAAGGGAGAGGTCCACTGAAGGGACACACTTTTTCAAAAGCTAATGTCTTCTTTCTCAAATTTATTCATCATCAAGGAATCCTTTTGAAAGATGTTCACTTCATCAAGGAATTTGAAAGGAAGGAGATGCGCCCATGAAAGGGGAAGACTAAGACCATTCTCACTTTAGAGGAGGGTTTCCAAGTCCTTTTATTATGAAGCCATGATGAAGGAAACATGTTCCATTAGAGTTTTAAGTTGAGAATGCAATTCTAACAAAGCAGTATGAAAGATCTTCAAGAAAACATTCATTTGGAAACAAATGCATTTTATAAAGACCAAGTAATGTAGAAGTAACATTGTCACACATGAAAGGGACAACTCAAGCAAAGAAGATAGAAAGATAAAGGGAAAGGTAAAAGAAAATAGATCGTACACAAAGGGCATAGGGGGATCTAGTTTCGTAGGGTCAGATTTTCCTTTATTTATATGTATATGAGGTAACTGTGGTAAGAGGTGAAAGATCATCAATCTTCAACCAGATCAGGAAGAATGCACAAAATAAAAAGAAAAAGTAAAATAAAAAATTGGGTCAATATGGAAGGAGGGCTAAATTCTCCCGACGCTTTGCATCATCCCTAATTTATCGAAAGTCAATCACAAACATGAAAGAGTGATGATACGACTAACAAAAATTTATAACACAAATACCATGCTTGTATCCAAGCACCAATAGGGCTGACGAGGGTCATCCAGGAACATATAGCACAATCATAGGGAACACGTCACAACATACACATGCATCTAATCTAAAGATCAAGAAAAGGATCTCCCCTTAACACTGATCAACTAAGAGATCACCGACTTCCCACTCTAGATCATTGTAGGGGGAAGGGTAGTGAGCCTACAATAGTGTAATGTTAAGGGGAGGAGCTTCTAATCCTCCTACAACAAGGGCCAAGGAAGAGGGACCTGTAATATCTTTGTCGCTCAACTCTTGTGGGTCTAAGGTCAATGACTTCAGAAAGATCATTGACAAGGTCGAAACTTCATCCACTAAGTTAAACATACACTTGATGAGAGTGCCATGTTTCACCTCGATGGAGAGAGGGGTTTGCACATGAGGTTCATTGCTAGGCTCACTAAGAGACTTAGGAGCGGTGAAAAAATCAAGGGAGGTTGGGACCGGTTCCATCACTAAGACAGAACAAGTTAGTGCGGGGCCACCTTTCGGAGAAGGTGGGCTCTTCTTATGTCCTCCATTGCTAGAGGGACAATGCTCTGCTTTCTTCTTCATCGAAGGAGGTGAACTCCCCAAAAAAAAATCAAGGTGGATAGAAGAGGACATAACCACACTGGGTACAATCAAAGTGTTAACCATATCCACTGGTTTCAAGAAAGGTGAGACATCTAGGATGAAAGTCAATAAGGGTAGCTCCATAGAAGGAGCGATAAACACCTACACCTTTCCAAGAAAATGGTGCTCATAGAAAGAGTCGAAAGAGATTTAGAACTAGTTAGAGAAGAGGTAGAAGAGGGGAAAGAGGAGGACACAACAATAGGTGTCATCTTCTCCTCCTTCTATGAGGAGGCTTGCTTAGCTTGGAGATGCTTTCATCGGTGCTTACGCTAATGCATAAGGCCGTTCCTATGACTCTTCAGGCTAGAAGCCAAAGTTTCTGAAGGGATGAAAGGATTCTTCTCAGCCATGGGGGTTTCTTCCAGAATTGTTTCCAATGATAGGATAGACTCCTGAATGGGAGTGAAAGGGACAGGTCTAGAAATGGCAAGAGGAATTGAATCTAGTGCCTCGGTAGTGGGCCTCTTTTCATTAAATTTTTTGAGGACATGTACAATAGGAGCCCGCAAAGGTCGAGATAAAGATGACTCTCTATGGGGGGTTTTTAGTCTTTCATATCAAATGGGCCTAGGCTTTGTGGGTAAGATAGAAAGCTCAAATGCAGGACACTTGGCCTTTCGCCAAGCGGGCACCATGGGATTCTCTCAAACGCATGAGATAGAAGTAGATGGCACCACGGTAGGGTGAGAGGAAGCATCAGGTTGAGCAGCGAAAGGGGAAGAAGGAGGATATTGGGACCACTTCTCTTCTTCTCTCCTACACACCTTGGTATCATCGCTATCAATTTTTAAGTAAGTTCTATGTGAAACAACATAGGGTGAAGGAGGGAACCTCACTTTTGGCCTAGCACGCCCTTTCTTATAGTTTTGATATGTATGGTATAGGAGTTCCTTCCTAGGTAGGAGAGGACCAAGATACGTAGGCCAAAAGTAGTCTAGGGTATACTTGCCATGTGCAACTGGTGGTCTATAACTTGTTTCATGGATAAAATGTACTGAACCTCCATGAACAAAATTTAGACATTTGTGCACATCAGTGGGAACTGAATTCATAGCTACCAGCCAAGGGATACCTAGCTTCACTCTGAAGAGTTCAGACCCTAGGATGATGTCAAACCTAAGGCTCATAGATTTAGGCCCAACGAGGACCGATAGGACAATACTTCTTATATGAGGTACGAAAATTCTATCATGTGTGCAGACGGTACTCTCAGGTGCATCATATGCATCATTATACAAGAAGTTAATCAACATGATCTCCTCAGTTATGATATTCATTTGAGATGTCGGATCAACAAGAACACCTACCATAGTATTCCCATTTATCCTTCCAGGAGTATAAAGAGGAGGTGGATCTTTATTGAAGCCCATCAACAGGTCCTGTGAAGTGAAGGTTATGCTAGTACCACTACTCATAGTCTACATAGAGGGAATAGGTTGATTTAAGAAAGAGGCCATTATGCACACTAACAATACTTCTACATAACCTCGTAAGGTTTACGGGATAATCTAGTGGCCCGATTCAGGTTTCCTTATGCAATACTTTGGAACCTTCCAACTACACCTACTAGGGGTCACATGCTAGGTTGTGAGGAAAAATCCTCACAACACTTACACCTACAACACTCCTAGGATATGAGGAAAGGAACTTTCAGTATCATAAAATGGAACCAAAATGGTTCACGTCGGGTTCACCAAAAATGTAAGAGAGGGGGACCAACCACTACAAGGCCCAGGGTCATGGAAGGCCAAGAGAGGAAAGGCTACCCTAACTTACCTTAGTTTAAAGGAAGGTTAGGATAGAAGGGATGAGAATGATGAAGACTATGAAGTCCTTCGATCACTCTACGATCCCGAGAAATGAAGAGAGATTAGGGGAGTCACTTTTTAAGGTCAATTATGTGTCTCAAGTGATTCTCTATCAGAGGACATAGGCACATTTCTAGGATGATATTGCGGTGTGTTGGTGTCTCAGAGGCACGTTGGCATCCGTATGACCAAAAAACCAAAGATACGAGGTTAGATCGTCAAGAAAAGATTGCTAGCCTAGTCTAGAGGCTTCCTAAACAACAAAATGAGATTAAGAAGAATGAAACATAAATATGAATTTGATAAAATAAATATATTACCGCAAGGGTGATGAAGATAATTTTGTAGAAAAATCCTCCCACTAGCTTGCTACAAGATCTCTCCACCTAGACATAGAAAAAAGGGGGAAATGTTGGGGCTATTTAGGGGCCTGCCTCAGTTAGACCCCCGTTTTGGTGTTTCCACCTCCATAGACAGCCAAGTTTGCAATGATAGAAATAAAGATAAAGAAAGGAATACAAGATACATAAACAAAAGACACTACAAAACATTATGTTCTTACTCAACCAAGATGATAGAGAAGATGAGAGGAGCTTACCACCTCTATCCAAAGCACTCAAGGCTTGTGGAGGAGAAAATGAGAGGAACTCAAGCCTTTGTTGCAACGGTGTTTGTCTTGCACTTGCAATATCTGAGTGATGGAGTGGTAGATTGTTGTAATGGAGTATGAAGTGATAATACAAAGCTTGAATGGATGAATGGAAATGGAGAGAGTTCTCAAACCAATCTTGCAAAACTTGAGAATGGATGGAATGGTCAAGAATATGAAAGAAAGGATGAAAAATGACCATATTCAAGTTGGCCAGCTGAAGTGAGGCGTTTCTCTTTGACTTCCAATCGAAAGTGTAACATTTATGTAGTCTCTAGCTACAGGAATTTGTTGGGGATGTAAGTGCTCCACGTGGATGTCTACGCACTTTGCAAGTGTCCCTGACAGAAATTCCCCCACCGACACAAAAAATAGGTACCAAGTGTGATGTGGGCAGTGGGCTTAAGTGGAATTAAGCCTCTGCCTTAGGTTTTCTAAAGTGTAAGGGGTGTAAAAGAGAATTTTTGATAGGGGTGCAAATTCAAGCTTATAGACTTATCTCATAGAAAAAATGAAAAGTGCATTGTTCATCATCCTAATTGCATTTAGAAAAAATGTTATTGCATTCAAAATTAAAAAAAATGTATTGAACTCCACATTCAATTGCTTGTCACTAGTTCATTTTTATTGCATTCATTTGCATAGTTTTATGTTTCCAAACACCAAGTCCCATAATAGGAAACCTATGAAAACTATAGACAATCCAAATTTTTTATTTTTCTGATAAAACCCTTTGCTAGGACTAAAACACCCTTCCTAGCATCTTAGTCCCTTTCAAGGTTTCTGGCTCAAAATCCTCTCTTATGTTTGATGTTTGTTCCAGCCCCTGAAACCTCAAAATCACACCAATAGGACCAAGATTCCCTTACTAGCATCTTAGTCCTTGTTGATGTTGACTTTCTAATTTTTAGGATTTTCAAGTGCTTTTTTGTGCTTTTGTTTATTGCCTTCAGTTTGCAGAATTGTTGTTATTCCAATTTCTTTTATTTCAAATGTAATTGTAAGCATAGGATATTGTGTTCATTGCACTTTCTTTAGTTTATCCCTCACATGAGCTACACTACTTGGTGTCCTACTACTAATACTATGGTTAGAAAAAGTGCGAGACTCATGGCATCGCGTGATAAAACACTTGTTGTGGATCTTGGGTTATCAAGCTCTCTTCCTCCTATTCTTGGTATTAGTTCACTAGGTATGGACCATACATTTGATATGTCTTTTTCTATGCCTACCTTACCTACAAGTGCAATTATGAGTGTTTTAACAATGGTTGACCATATGCCTCAAGAAGACATAATGAAAATGCATGAAGACTTAGCTCATTCACAAGATAGTGTGAATACTAAAAACATCTCAAACACGGTTATACCTGCCATAGATAGTATTCACCGCATGATGGAAATTGATGAAGGATTGGAATTTGTGCATAACATAGCCCACATCTTTGGAAAACATCTTCCTTCCACCACCAACATTGCTCAAAATTCAAACAATGTGCAAAGCCAAGGAGGAAATCAAACTCCTCCCTCTTCAACCATAACCTCAATTCCCACCTATGCAAATCCTAAAGTGACCACAATGATGCAACCAATTAGCAATGTCCTTCCTACCTCAATAAATAAATTAATTGTGTCACTAACACCCTCTTTTTTCAATAATTAAATAAATAATTATTTAATTGTTTATCTTTCATCATTTGTCTATAGTGAGATAATAATTATTATTATTTGAACTTTTCATTATTCTTTAATCAAATAATTGTCAATTATGTGTCATTCCTCTCCCCTTTAAATAATTAATTCAAATCAATTTTCAATGTCTAATTTATCTGACCTTTGCTTGCATCTCATCAAATCAACTAATGTCATTTTAGGAACTATATGCACTTGGAAATGGTTAATAAAGGCTTCAACAAGTTACTGACTTTATTTCCCATTACCAATCACTTTATTCCCAAATTAGTGTGAAGATTCCTGATTCTCACCTTCAAACTATTTTCATAGAAAATTTACAAAGATAAGAGACAAGCTTACCATGATGAAATTCCCTTCCTTCATGCACTTGTGCACTACCCTTTGAGACTATCAAAATTTTGTAAGTAGTTGTGAACCTGAATCCACCTCTACTCATCCTAAAAAGTTTGGATCTTTAAACTAAAACACCTACCAACCTTTCAAAAGACAAAAAAAATATTTCCTTCAACTAAATTCCACCTCCCAACCTACCCAACAAGTTGATACCCAAGTAGCTGCTATAAAAAAGAGTAATGCTTATATATTTGGGGATCCACAAAGGCAATTTACTTCCTTACCTGACACACTTCAACATATCATGACTTGGCTAATAAAAAAGAACATGCTTACCTTACTTCCCGTTCAACCTCTTGACCCTAACAAGACATTACCTCTGAGATTAGATAGAATGCCTATTGTGCTTATCACCAAAAAAAAGGACATGATACAAAACATTGCAAGTGTCTTAAACATATTGTGCAGGACCTCATTGATTCCAATCATATCCAAATTGGAGGTGTGAATGAAAAAGGAAATAAGTCTGTAGCTCCTCCTAACCAAAACTTGAAAATCATTACCAATCCCATGCCTAACCACAATATTTCATTTGTTAAGGCCAGTGAAACTAAGCCCAATGTGATGAATGCTGACACAGATGGTGATAACATGAACAATAATGAATAAAATCCTATGGATACTAATGACCAAATTCCTATTAATAAAATGATAGGAGTGATTGACATCGAGCCTCGTAAATTGCAAACCAAAATTCCTATTGATATTAATCTATCTTTAGAAGAAACAATCAAACATGGACTTGATGGTCCTCTTTACATAGCCAATAGAATCAATAACATGCCCACTCCTGTGATTTTAATTGATCCCATTTTTGGAGAGAATGTGATCGTAGAAGAGCTATTATATGTGCATGAAATTACCCAAGATAGATATGATAAACCAAAAGAATGGATTAAACTGCATGATGGCTTTTCTCATGCTACAATGGGCTCAATCACACTCCCTTTACAAGTAGGTCCAAAGAAATTAAATGTACATAATTATCTATCATCTCTAATTCAAATCAATTTCATGTGAACTTAGGCCACAAATGGCTTCACTCCATGAATGCGGTCCCATCTATTGTCCATAAGTGCTTAAAGTTTATATTCGGAAATGAAATATTCACTATGAACCATAGTGGTTTTGGACCTCCATATTCCCATGGAAATTTTTCCTTATATTATTTTTGGCCTGAGCCCATGGAACCTATAATATCCCACGAGGACTTCCTTTTTGTTTCCTACCAAAAGTTCAAATAAAAATGCATAGCCAAGATATCCCTTGAAAATTTCCCTCCACCCATACTTGAACCTCCGCCACTTGCAAAAAACAATATTGAGCCTAAATCTCTTCCAACAAACCAAGACCCATTCATCAAAAATCCTTTACCAATTTCCTAGAAGAGACCAAGAGAAAACTAAAAAAGTCCTAATCCACCTCCTAATAAAATTTATAAAGCCAAAGAGAAAGTGGTTGAACAACCTTCCATTTTTCCTTCCGTTCTTCCCTCACAAGAAGAAAAGGAACTTATGGTTAACCAACCTGCTCCTACATAAATTCAATTGAAAAACCATTATAAAAGGAACTGAAATTCTAGAGAGCGTAAGCATAGACATCATGCTATTTATCACAATATGAATGAAGAGAATACCATTGGAAATCAAAATATGAATTTGACAAAAGCAATAAACGATGAGCCTCCTCCATTACCAGAACAAATAGATCATATGTCTCCAACACAACAAGGACCAATACCTTCTATGGATATTATCAGTCGTCATCCTGTTGTGGTTAACTTGGATGGCGATGAAGATACAACTAAAATTGATGAGCAAGTGCATAACAAGTTGATTTTTTTTATTTTCCTATTCTATGAGCTTAAATGATAACAATCATGATGATCCTCATTGACTGGGTGATGCAACATGTGTTGAGCCTAGTGATTCTCCTAGTACAATAGTTGTTGTTGTCCCTCTCGCTAGTGATCTGCATTCCACATATACTTCAAATAAGATTGGGATGCAGATGACTTTCTAGATGGTTGAATCGAATGTGCTTTACTAGTCTTTTTCCTTTCCTTTTTTCTTTTCTTTTGTGTGATTGAATGTGCATAATGTGATCCCCCCATGACGTTCTATTTGATGTTCTCTCTCTCTTTATGCATTACTCTATATGTACCTTCACTCTTCTATATGTCATAAGCTTTAGCCTTTTCATTGATCTTTGTTGTTCATTTTCATTTATCTTGTGTTTTCATTTTGGGGATGACGCAAGGCATTGAGACACCCTATGTCTCTTCCATGCTGACCCAAAATATTTTTCATTATATTTTCTTTTCTTTTCACGTTTCTTTTGTGTTTTCCTTTTGGGGATGACGCAAGGCATTAGGACACCCTATGTATCTTCCATGTTGACTCAAAAGTTTTTTCATTTTATTTTCACTCTTTTTGTGTCATTCTTCCAGTTCTATGTGTATTTGGGGAATGATGACAGTTCTGAGCTCTCTAATATCATTGCAACAAAGAAAGATATTGATCTCAAATCCATAGATCCCTTATGTGTTTCTGTGGGGAAACCCTCTTTTCTTTTCTCTTTTGCATGTTTGTCTACTTTAAAGTAATTTCTCACAACATGGTGTTTAGAAATTTCTTTAAAGTGGGGGCATACATTGGCATTATTTTGGAATTACTTTGGCATGATTTTATTTGCATTTTCCATGTTCCTTGATGTGATTTTCTTACTTCATGCGATGTTTTTTTCTCTTTGTGGTGACATTGGGAGTAATGCCCTTCAAGAGCGTGATCTATCTTAGCATATTACATTACTCTTAGTGGTAATGCAACACACTACATTCCCTAAGTTGTAAATCTTTTATCCTTTGATTGGTCCTCTCTTGGAGACATTAGGAACAATTTCCCCTAAGATTAAGACCTCACATGAACTAATCAAAATCCCTTTGAACATCCCTCTTTCTTGTTTTGTTGCATTTTTCTTTGTGCCTTATTAAATTCATAGAGGTATGGCTTTGATATGGTTTCCTGGGGCTCACCTAGTGAACAACTAGCTTCACTAGCCCTTGTGAGTGTTCATTTTTGTACCTTATTAAATTCATGGAGGTATGGCTTTGATATGATTTCTTGGGGCTCACCTAGTGAACAACTAGCTTCACTAGCCCTTGTGAGCAATCATTTTTGTCCTTATCATAGTCATGGGGGTATGACTTTGATATAGACCTCTTGGGGATCACCTAGTGAATAACTAGCTTCACTAGCCCTTGTGAGCATGCACTTTTGTTTGCATAGTGGACAACACATTCCACTTGTAATTTTTTTTGGAAAAAAATCCTAGACCCAATCCATAGTGTGTTGGACAGCCGTTGAAGCTTGATCCATTGCATTTTTTCTATCTTTGATGGTGTATGTTTACAATCTAGTTATGGCTTTATATATAATCCAAAAGTGTGTTCCTTTCTGCCTATGTTGTTTTACCATAAGATCTTGATCCTAGGGCTTGGCCACCCTTTTGGTTATTTTCATCCTATCTAACTAGCATTTGTATGTTTGAACCCCTCTTAATTAGGTTGTTGGCTACTTTAATGTGAGTTTGAAGCAAGCTCATCATCTCACTAAAGTGGGGGCTAAATGTAGTGTAGGAAAATGCATACCCTTGCATTTTCACACTTGTTTGGGTCCGCCTTGATTTATTTATCTTTATTTATGTCTTAATTGGTCCTATTTTACATCCACAAGCCTAATAAACTATATCTTTAAATTCTGGCAAATCCCAACAAACATTAAAGGATAAATGATAATTTAATGATTCTGGTTGAGTGTCCTTGATTTTTTGGTCAGGAGTAAGACATGGCCTATAGTGTCTTTGTCCCCCTAAGGTCTTGGGACCCCCTTTTCAATGGAACCTTAAATGGGCCCCTTTTTGGAGTCTGTGCCCCAAGTTTTCAAGACTTGGGACTAAGACACCACCTAGGGCGTCTTAGTCCCCCTTAAGCCTTTTTTGGGATTTAATTTCAAATTTTGGTGGGATTTGGCCTCATTTAATTAATGAATTCATATGTCAGCTTTTTGTGGTGTAATTTCAAGATATTAAGCATGAATAAGTATAAATACAAGGTACATTCATTCATTTTCATCTTAAGCATTCAATTATTCATTCCTAAGGAAAGTTTATGAGATTAAGAGCAATTCATCAAGCATTTGGACCCATCATCAAGATTCAAGCATCATATCAAGGATATTGTGGCATCATATGTTTTTTTGAGCTAACATTTGTGATGGAGGGTTTTGATTAAAGTAAGCAATTCAAGTCCATATCTATCAAAAATTCATTAGATTCAAGATCTACATTCAAGCTAGCCATTTCACACAAGTTTGCAGACTTCATAGCAAGGGTTTGGTGAGTTGTAACATTGCATGTTATTCATTCATCATTTCCATCCATTTAATTCTATTTCAAGGTGTAGACACATAAAAATGTCCTAGACCAACTAATACCATTTTTTAATGTCATAAGCCTTCTATTGATTAAATAATTTTAATTATTTAATTAATTCATTGCTATATCTTATTTTCTCTTTGATTAATTAAATACATTTTATTTATTTAATTACGTCTCTAATATCTTTGTCTTCTATAATTAAATAAATTAAATTTATTTAATTATTTATCATCCTACCACTATAATTAAATAGTTATTTTAATTATTTAATTATTCATTTATCCTCTTCTTTCACAATTAAATAAATTTTATTTATTTAATTGCTTATTAATTTATCATCTTCTTCCTATTTTGAATTAAATCAAAAGAAAAATTTATTTCTAATTTTAAATAAAATCATTTATTTAAAATTACCCACTTTCTAATTTTCCTCCACAATTAAATAATTTTAATTATTTATTTGTCTTATTGATTTTCTTTCTAAATTTAAATAAAAACATTTTATTTAAATTGACAATTTCCCTCTTTCCAAGTAAATAAAATAATTAATATTTACTGTCACATGATTTCACCATTTTGGAATTAATTTAAAATATTAATTTAAAAATAGCATTTCTCTCCACAAAGTAAGTTATTTATAAAATAACTTGATTTTCTAACTCATCCTTTTTCACTTACTAATTCTTATCTCATTGTCACAACTATTCTCCATTCTTGATTTAATTTCTTAAATTAAATCTTGTCCACTCAATTTGAATTAATTTCATCCTAGAGTTTCCCTAACCCTAATTAAGAGGTTGTTATTTTGAATCTTGACCATAGATTCTAGGGCACTTCTCAATCTTTAATCTCATCCATCTATCCAAAATTGCATTTTCTATAAAATACCAATTTTGTCCTCATTTGACATTTCTTAATTTTATCTCTCAACTTCTTCTTCTTCACTTCTTCACTTCTTCACTTTTTCACTTCATTCTTTTTGTCTAACATTGTCTTTTGTAGTTTTTAATATTTCATGAAGGATATTATATTCTCTTGCATAGTCATTTGAATCCTTCAACACTTTTCTTAGGACTAGTCAATATCTTAGAGTTGCTCATCAAATCTGAGGGTACTTCATTATTTTAGCAAATTAGAAGGTGCAATGGAAGTCATCCATGGAGGATGAAGGACTTGGGTGAGCTCATTTCAGTTATTCCTTTGTTTATTCCTAAGCTTTTCATTGTTTATTGTGGATTTAGGGTTTTTCATGTCTGATTTGCTAACCATTTAATCTTGCAAAAAAATCCATAGTTGCATTGGTGAACACGACACTTTTAACATGTTTTTGTAGGTTGTCGTATGATTTTTTTGTCATTTTGCAGGTATAGATACAAAATGACGCATTTGACAATTCCTACAACACAATCATTCTGTTGTGCCACATTTGCTATCTCTAGCAACACAATTTCTCTATCGTGACACACTTTCCATTTGGAACGACACAACTTCCAAATCAAGCCACATCTGACATACAGCAAGTTGTAATCGACATAAACCAGACCACATTTAATATACATAACTACATCTGCAATCCCGATCGACGCATTTGCTCTGTTGTGATGCAAGCAACTGGTAAAAAGGGTTTTCTATTTTGTCTTTTGGATTTCTATTTTTTGTTATTTTTAGATTAAATATTTTTGATACTAATCTATCTGTGGCAGCAGATGTCAAGATGGAATCTAACCCATTGTTATTGCTTGTTTTTCCCATAATTTAATCAATCATGCATTTCACTCATGGGTAAAATGAACAATAACACATTTGTATTGGTTTAAAAAGAAGAATCACGCTTCTCATGGGTCTAAAATGAACTGTTAGTTAGCTCACACTACAAATGGTTAAAATGAACCCCCTGCTTGATAACACTACAAACGGTTAAAATGAATGTGTGTTTTATGTGTATTGTGATTTAGTTACTTTGTCAAACCTTCACACTTTCAATTTGGGTTTAACAAGAACAACCATGCGAGTGTGAGTCAAACATATTGGTGTGCTCTCTCTTTGTTTTTCAATGAAGATTGATTGAACTATGAATATGTTTGCTCGCTTTTGTTAACTTTAGAAATTGGGTTTACTTTGGTGGGAAAAAGTACTCACCCCAAGGCGACTCAAACCGGTAATGCGCTAAAGCCAAGCGACTCCCAACCAGTATACAAATTTTAATGTTGAGGAAAGCTCAGCATTACAGGAGCTCCTACAGACCAACAATTGATTCCCCAATACCCTTGAGGGGCATCAAAACCTATAGAGCATAACCTCTGTAGATTGGGATAATATTTCCTCTTGCGTGGCCTTCTGAATGGGTGATCGAATTAAAACCCTTATTTTAGTGTGACCAAAAACCTTCTATTCTTTGGTGCAGCAATGGTCATTGCCAAGGTACCCACACCTGCACAATTTTTAGTAGAGATGATAAGCCTGCCATGGGAGATTCATGGAGGTTGGAAGCTTGGTTTCAATAAAAAGTGAGTGCACTATAAGGGGGAGCCCATGGGGCCAAGCTTTTGAATTCATCCACTAAGAATATGTGGTTGGAGTAAAATATGCATGGGATCCAAGAGAATATTATCTTTTAGCCATAGGGATTTGTAAATATTTTCTATGTGGTTGATTTTCAATTTCTTTCAACATCATGTGTTTCTCAAGTGTATTCAGACAACATGAACAAATGAACATCTACATCAAAATCTGAAACACCACTGCAAAACTAAATGAAATTCCTTGCAATCTGCCAAAATTTTGCCACACATTACTTTCTACGACACATCTACCATATTGAACCGCAACTGCTTATTCCTGAGCCACATCTGCTTTGTTGAGCCATAATCACCATTTAAAATTCCACAGTTGCTTGTCATAAGCCGCATTTGCTAGCTCAAACACCGCAACTGATCTTTTGAACTATATTGGCCATGTAAAACGTCACATTTGTCATTTCGCACAACACCGACTAAATCCTTCAATGCATCTACCATATTGTAACGTATTTTCCAGAATCTGAGATGCATTTAACTACTCTGCAACACATTTTCCTTCCTGTGACACAATTTCTTCTTGGAACGATCCATTTGAAACTGTGATGCATTTTCCTATCAACTGGAAAAATATTATTACTGTCAGAAACCTGAGGCCAAACATTTGCAAACAGATTTCCTAACATCTTTTTCCAGTAGTCTCTATCTGAAACCAAAACACTTGTTCATATTCATCCATCTTTGCATTTTTAGTTTGCATTTAGCTTACAATCCACCATCATCTTCAACATATGCAACCTCTTAAGTCCTCAATTTTTCACACTTTGGGATAGGAAAACTTTCCTTATTTTGTCAAACTTTTGTCTCAAAAGTATGTTGTCATTGGACCAAGTAAAAAACAAATCAATCTTTAGTCATTTTTCTCTTGTGAGATGTTTCCAACTCATAAGTATAGTGTGGAAATCTCACCTTGTCACCTTTTCATCTTATCACTTTTTCCTTCAAACAAGTCCATTGACATTCCGAAAATTGAGATAGTGCCAAAGCTTTGTATGGTCGAGTGTACCTCTCCTTAAGTGTAAAACAATTAAGTGCATCCTAGAATCTTTTACATTTTAGTCTCCTTATTTTAGTTTCCTTTGCATCATTGCACTCCTCATTCCATCCACCATCATGTCTTCAAGTCACTATGACATGCTTTCTAGTCAAATTGAATGCCAATTTATTAGTAATGATCAAGCACAACTAGCTAGGGACTTCAAAACACTATACCTCCAATCCAAGTCCAAATTTACAACCCCTAGTCCTCCATCCATCTATCCCTCTTACCAACAACCCATAAGTCCTAGTCCTTTGTCCATTCCCCCTCCCTATCACGAATCCCTTAACACAATTCATGAAATTTGTACACAACAAAATTTCATTACCCACCCTAACCTTGACAAGGGAAATCAACCATCCATCAATCCTAGTCCTTCATACACCCATCCTTCCAAATTATCCTCATCATATCCTAATCCTTCATGCATGTCATATCCTAATCCTTCATCCACATCATATCCTAATCCTTTATCCATGTCCTATTCTAGTCCTTTATCTCATCCTAGTCCTTCATACACGTCCTATCCTAGTCCTTTACCCACATCCAATCCTAGTCCTTCATACCATAACCCTTTCCAAGTATCCACGCCTTATCCTAGTCCATCATACACAAATCCCTTCCAAGAAACTCCATCTATACATACATTTAATAAAGTTAAAGATACATGTCAAAAGGAAAATCCAAAGCATGACATCATAACCCCCCCTTCATGCCAAGATCAAATTAGTCCATCCCCTGATCCCATATTTAATTCCATTCAAGAAGTCCTCCTAGAAAATCATGGCATACCAAAGACACCTATCCTTGGTAAAGATTCCATCCACAACCATGTCATTCAAGATGAACCTATCCTTGGTCAAGACCCTATTTCTAATCATTTCATCCAAGACAAGCCCATCTTTGACCAAGAGCCTACCATTGATCCAAAAGTCCAAAACGATCCACTTCTTGACCTTTATACCCTTCATGATGAAACACTTGAAGATGACCCTCTCCAAGCTTCCAACATTGATATTTTCAAAAGTGAGACACTTGCCTCCATGGGACACATAGATGATCTACCACTAGAACAAGATTCTTCTAGCATGGACATATTTACAAATGATCAAGCTATAACTGAATTCAGTGAGCTCTATGACAATGACCATGAAGAAGGTTTCGACATCAACTTCGAAGCACTAGCAAAATCATCGGAATCCAATATGTCAAAAAATCAGACCAAAGATGTTAATCAAAAATCTGCCCAACATGTTAGTGAAACTACAACATCCTATGAATTAGGATCATCTATCTTTTTCAGAGCAATATTTCTTATAGATGAGAAGATTTCAAGCATTAATTTCCATAATAAGGATGGGTTATCATCTTGCTTCCAAAATAACAAGTACCCCATCACAAACATGATTTTTCAGAACATGCATTATTGAGGAAAAGGACTAGGCCTACACGAGCAAGGAATTATTGAGCCTGTACAAGTTCAGACAAATTATAAACATCAAGGTCATGGCTATTCATCAATCGGAAAATCTAACAATGTTAGTGGTCCCTCTTTGATATTGGGGGAAAATTTATCTAATAAAAATGTCAAAATGGGTGTCATGAGTATTCCTTTTCATAAGATTGTTACCAATACCCCTTCCCTCCACAACCCAAACCATCATTACATCATGAATAAACCTTCCATTTGGAACCAAAAAAAGTCTTAGAAATAAAAAATCCAAAGTAAAATGTCAAAGGCCATGGAATCAGATAAAAATTCAAGTGGATAAATAAAGCTAAAGTGGATCCCAAAATAAAATGGATCAAGTCAAGAAAATAATGAATCAAGCAAAGAAAATATGTCAAATAAAAAAGTCAATCAAAAAGTGGAGCCACATCAAAAGAGGACTCCCACATACAATACATTTCCACCTCCATCAAAATGGTCATCAAGCAAGACATATAAAATTTTTGGTTCCAAATACTATCCTAATCTAACACCCAAAGTCTAGAAAAAAAAAATGACTACATCCAAACATCCAAATAATTCATCCACCATCATTTGTCATAATCCTACATCTTGCCAAAAATCCAAACGTCCCATGTCCCAAATCCATCACATTTTGGTAGAAACTCTTTACCACAAGGACTCTCATGGCACTCTATCACGATGTACGTATTTTGATAAGGCCAACTCTAGTATCAAAAAGGATCATAATGACATCAATCAATTGTATGCAAGCGTTATCATTCTGACAAGGCAACTAATTTAGAAAGGTCATTATTGGCATATCATGGCACCAGTTTCTACATCGGCATTGTCAAAGGCTTCAACACATTCAATGGTCATCTAAAGCATCAAGGCTATCTGACAAAACTCAAAAATACAAAAAAATTGAAAAAAATAAAATTGTCACCTTGATGAAAACCTGGCAAACAAGCATCATGGTGACACCAAAAAAATTTAAAAAGATGACAAAAATAGTAAAAAGAGAAAATTTGTCCAATAGTGAAAACCATTTTTATGGTGCTTTGGACAAGTACCATGATGAAAACCTGGCAAACAGGCGTCATGTGTAGAATAAATCATCTATGTGGACCATTACACTTGAGGGCAAGTCATCTCATCTCCCATGCCCTTCACATGACATTTTTGAAGTTTTTGTCCATCCATCTAAACCCTATCATTTTGTCCATTTTTCCACCTACTTTGATCTTCATAAGGACCACAGTACAAACATAAATCATGCTTTGGGAAAAAAATTTGACTTCTCTATCCTTTGGTCCTATGTCACCACCTTCATAACATTATCCAAGCCCATACCTCGGAAAAAATAAATTATCCCTATATGACACAAGCCATCCATTTTTCCTATCTTCTACCAAATCCATTGATTGTCCTTTTATACCTATCACCCATCTTAGTTTCCCTTGTCAATGGTCTAAGGATCCCTCGTCATCCCATCTAGTCCTCACCAAGTCATTCCAAATGCAACAATATGGAAACCTAGCACATCATCCAAAAGAATTCCTTGACTTTGTCCTTGGCCCTGTTGTAGACTTTTATCCTCTTGGCATGTCATTGCCATCTTCACGTTGTTTGAGGATTTCTCCTTCCCACATCAAAAAATGTTGTCATTGTCATCATCATCTATCAATTGGTATTCAACTTGACTAGCAGAAAAATCATGGTTATCCTTGGATTCATGTGCATCAACATCATTCACATGCATTTGTCACAATTTTCATAAAACATCAAAAAGTCATAAAAATTGGAAAAAGTCTTGAAACAAGTCATAAAAATTAGAAAAAGTCTTGAAAAATACCTATAAAATTGAAACATGTCTTGAAGAAAACATAAACATCCAAATCAATGTAAAAATCCAAAAAATAGAGTCAAAGTCAATGCTTGTCCCATCAGTCCAGTTAGTCATGTCAGTCAATCTTTATCCCAGTTGAACTACGTTGTCTTTGTGCATTTGCTACATAGGCAAGGCTCATCTTTGAGTCCCCGAGACATTAGGTCAGTCCTTTTAGGTTTTTCAAAATAAAAATCATAATTCAAACATGGTCGCATCGATCAAATAAAGCGGACATAGTCACACTTGACACAAGATAGTCATTTGAAATGTCAACGTCAAAATTGGTCAAAATCGGACAACATAAGCCAATCAATCATACAATCAAAATCAATCAACTTGCCAAAACATTAGTCAAAATGTCAATCTCATTCCTTTTTGGTCCTCTTCAAGATGTTTCCTTCTTGGATTTGGACCTTGTCAAAATGTCATTAGTCTTTTCAGGATGTGTCCTTCCTGACCTTAGGCACCGTCAAACTGTGAAATCGTCAAAACTATCAAACTATCAAATAATTAGTCTTTGACAAACAAACATTGGCAATACAATTAAATGGTTGTTAATTTTTGGCTATTTTGTCTTATCTTTTTATTTGACTTGTCTTTTTTTCATGTAACTAGCTCTCTTGAGGATGTCCCATGAAGGATTTAGAGGTGCAATGATGTCTCATGACCTATATTGTTTTTCTTTGACTGTTGTTTGTGGATTGTCTTGATAGAAAAATTAGGGAAAATTGGCCTCTAGTATGAGTTAGGACATTCCTTGTCTTGGATTTTCTATTTTGCAAGTGAATGACCTTTCACACCTTGGTCTTTGTCATACCTTGGTGTTTGTTGTCCATTTGTGTCACTTTTACCACCCAATGATGATTCGAGCAACACCTATTAGTACCTTGGAAAATATTGAAGGATTCTAACATGCATTTATTTTTCCACACTAACTTGCATTTCCTTCCCCATATCGACATCCATGTCTTCCATCCTAACATTCATCTATTTCTCTCTAACATTTCCCCTAGTCCACATCATTATCATCCTTATCTATCTTTCCTATATACTTTTTTCTTTCATCTTCTAGTCCTTTCATCCATTTCGAGAGCACACTCGTGTTCTCTAAACCTACTTGTCCTCTTGAGGGGGCATACCGCAACCCTCCTCGTCATTCTTCCTCATCCTATTTTGCATTGAGGCATATTTTTTGACTTGTTTTATTTGCCACAATGCAACAAGCTACATTATGACAAAGAGATGAAAATGTAGACACATAAAAATGTCCTAGACCAACTAATACCATTGTCTAATGTCATAAGCCTTCTATTGATTAAATAATTTTAATTATTTAATTAATTTCTTTGCTATCTCTTATTTTCTCTTTGATTAATTAAATACATTTTATTTATTTAATTATGTCTCTAATATCTTTGTCTTCTATAGTTAAATAAATTAAATTTATTTAATTATTTATCATCCCACCTCTATAATTAAATAGTTATTTTAATTATTTAATTATTCATTTATCCTCTTCTTTCACAATTAAATTAAATTAATTGCTTATTAATTTATCATCTTTTTCCTATTTTGAATTAAATCAAAAGTCAACTTTCTTTCTAATTTTAAATAAAATCATTCATTTAAAATTACCCACTTTCTAATTTTCCTCCACACTTAAAATAATTTTAATTATTTAATTGTCTTATTGATTTTCTTTCTAAATTTAAATAAAAGCATTTTATTTAAATTGGCAATTTCCCTCTTTCCAAGTAAATAAAATAATAATTATTTACTGTCACATGATTTCACCATTTTGGAATTAATTTTAAAATAGCATTTCTCTCCACAAATTAAGTTATTTCTAAAATAACTTGATTTTCTAACTAATCCTTTTTCACTTACTAATTCTTATCTCACTGTCACAACTATTCTTCATTCTTGATTTAATTTCTTAAATTAAATCTTGTCCACTCAATTTTAATTTCATCCTAGAGTTGCCCTAACCCTAATTAAGAGGTTATTTTGAATCTTGACAATAGATTCTATGACACTTCTCAATCTTTAATCTATTTGCCCATCCAAAATTGTATTTACTATAAAATTCCAATTTTTCTGCATTTGGCATCTCTTAATTTTATCTCTCAACTTCTTCTTCTTCACTTCTTCACTTCATTCTTTTTCTCTAACATTGTCTTTTGTAGGTTTTAATATTGCATGTAGGATTTTGTATTCTCTTGCATAGTCATTTGAATCCTTCAACACTTTGCTTAGGACTAGTCAATATCTTGGAGTTGCTCATCAAATTTGAGGGTACTTTATTATTTTAGCAAACTAGAAGGTGCAATTAAAGTTAGCCATGGAGGATGAAGGACTTGGGTGAGATCGTTTTAGTTATTCCTTTATTTATTCCTATTCTTTTCATTGTTTATTGTGAATTTAGGTATTTGCATGTGTGATTTGATAACCATTTAATCTTGCAAAAAAATCCATAGTTACACAAGGTTTAATTACCAACAAGGGGTTTGACCAAGGCAAACCCTCATTTACTAACAATCAACAAGTTATTCTTAACTTGTGTCTTTGTGTTTGAAGATTTAGGTTGAAGACTTGGAGATCATTTGAAGTGAAAAGTTGCAATGTTTCATCACAAAGTTTCCATCTTCATGGAAACTCACCTACAGGCCAGATTCGAAAGATTCGGAACTTGAGATCTGAGAAGAAGGAAGTGCAGACATTGGACCTCAAGACCACATTCAGAGATTTAAAAAATTCAGAACGAGATTAAGTCACCACCTAGGGAATCTTAGTCCTCCTAAGGTCATTTTTTAGAAATTCTTTCAGATTTGGTTCCAACATTTGAAGATTCTGTATTTTCCCTAAAAAATAGTAGTAGGACTATGTCAATAGTAAGGGCATCTTACTCCTGTTATGCCTTGCATAACCACCCCATCTTTTTCCTTGGTCAAAATGGCTCCCCCTTTGTTCTTTTATCTTTTGTTGTTTTTCAAACAAAGTTCAGAGTCTTTTGTTTTCAACACTTTGTTTTTCTTTGGTTAAGACTGTCAGAATCAGAGCCGAAACCAAATCAAGTTCTGAAACTTCTTTGAAAACTCGATCCTATCCCCATCTCAACAGTATTTCTTTTTTATCTTTTGTTTTGTCTTTGTCGGAGCCAGAACCAAATTAGGTTCTGAAACTTCTTTCAAAACTCAATCCGATCCCCATCCCAACAGTCTTTCTTTTTGACCTTTTGTTTTGTCTATGTCGGATCCAGATCCGTAGTGGACGTTAAGTTGATGTTTATTGGAAATTGAAAAATCAAAATCCATTCCATCTTCGCCTCTGCTTTTTGAACTTTTGGTTTTATTTTAAGTCCTTATGTTATGTTTTATTATTTCAGTCTTTTTCATTTTACTTTTGTGGTTGGTTTTGTTTTATGCTTGGTCAGCGGAACTAGACCCGGAATGGGAACGAAGTTGGGAAATTCCTTGAGTTTCAAAATCCAATTCCATTCTGATTCTGCTCACGTTGTTTCTTGTTCGTTGACTTTTTTTACTAAAGTCGCACTGTTGTGAAGTGTTTGTTCTTCTTCAGTTCCGACTCCGCTTAACTGCATTTAATGCGTTAATGATAGCTGCCATGCATAGGTAGAAACTCTAAATTTTATCTTGATTAGGGATTAAATAGGTTATTATTATCATTATTAAGAAATCAAAGAATGAAGTAGAGCAGTTGTGGAGTCCATCTAAGTGAATCAATTGAAGGAGGAGGAGATAGTTGTTTGCAAATTTCAATTCAAAAGGTTTCCCAGGTTTTGCATTCAAAGTAGGGTTCCTATTCTCATTTTTATTTTATTTTACTTTTGTGTTCTTTGTTTCTGTTTGTTTGATTTAGATCTTTAGGCAAGTTCGTCGTCTCAGTAGGTTGTCTTGTTTGTTTTTCTTTCTTTCTTTGTTGTTCTTGATTTCATTTTGTGCTTGCATTTCTGGGTTTTAGTGAGTTGGAGCATAGTCGTTTTCACATTTTATTGTGATCGCGTCATGCTGCATTAGGTTTTAAACAGGTAGATTTAATTAGAGTTTTCCATTAATGTAGATTAATTTTCATTTTAACAGTGAGTTAGGGTTTGTGAGATCTTGTTTTTACTTAGGATTTTATTACGCATTTGTCTAGTTAAAATAGAGGGGTTAAATCTGTGCCCTAGTTTTTATATCGCGTTTTCTAGATTAGGGTTATATGCATTTCTATGATCAAGTTTAAAAATAATTAAATATGATGCCCTAAAATACAGGCATCCCCATGGTCATATGGGCATGGTCCTTTCATGCTATATTTTAAGCCTCATTTCGTTTAATATGACCTTGCTCTTTAATCATGAAGCTATGCATTAAATTGATAAAATCGTTGATGATGTCATGGTCAACATAGTTGGAAGCGGGATCAGAATTGATTTAGAGTTTTGGATATCTTTTATGATTAGTGTCAATTCCATTTTTTCATCCTGTCTCCGACTCCACTTGTAGCAAGAAGCTTTATTTCATGAAAATGTTAACCTAGGCGGAAGTGGAAGTGGAACCGAAACAGAATATGAAAACAAAAAAATTGAAGGAAACCAAATTATTTTCCATTCCGGTTCCGGTTTCGATCACTATTTCACTTCCGACTCCAAGCCCGCTTCTTGTTAGTAGAATGTCAATAACAGTTTTTTCTTTGAGCCCGACAGTATGTTAAAAGAGGATTATTTAAGGTGTTTGTTGCCTAGTTCTGCCTTCCATGTATGTATGAAAAGTATGATTTTAAGACACATTTTGAGATGTTTATTCAAGGATCTAACTAGAGTTTTTGTTGCAGGAAAGCTAAAAGGATGTCGGGAACATCAGGAGAAGCCTCCCAAAGGAATCAGCCTGCAGGAACATCAAAAGCAGTAGCTAAACCAAAGAAGATCAAGCCAGAACAGTTACCTTATACCTTGAGATATAATCATAGGAGTCCTGTTTTCAAAGTAAGCAAAGTAGAATAAGATTGGTCAAACATCACCGACACAAATTGGGGCCAATACAATTTTGAGGAGATGTATGCAGAAACCTTTGCTGAAGATATAACAGGGAGGACACAAAGAATTTTTGATTTCGGCTTGGCCCATATCACTCTATTTCCTTTATCAATCCAATGCCTGGAGTTGATCTTGACAACTGTAGGAGCTTATAATCCAGCTACCCAACAATGAATGGATTCCCAAGATAATGTAATTATTGATCTTACTCCTCATATATTTCAAAGTATATTTAGTGTCCCGGATCCTAAGAACTTGGTGCAGTTAAAAGAGGCAGAGGCCCTAGAGAAATATAGAAATTATAAGGAATCCAACAAGTCCCACTTGAACAAAAAGTGGTTAAAACCAGAGAAGAAGTCTCTAACCAAGCTTGTAGACCAACCAAAGAGAGCAGATTTCTATAAGGAGGTATCAGATTTAATAATGATGTTGTCTAGGGATTTTAGGAAGAGAGATACCTTTCATTTCAAGGAGTGGATGATTCCCTTCATCTAGATAATTTTAAATGGGACCCATCAGTTTTATTGGCCGATGATTGTATCAGATGCTATTCATGATCAACTCACCAACATTAGGGAGACTAAATTCTTTTTCATGACTTCTTACATTGTGTATGCAGCAGCAAGATTGGGTATCTTCCCAGGTCTGAATAGAGTGGGGATAATGGGAGTGTTAGATGGACAAAAGAAGGTGTGGGAGCATTATAACTAGCCATCTCTATAGGTTTTTGAGACTCAATTCAAAAGGGTTAATGATGCATTCATATATGTGGTCATTAACCAACTCAACGAAGATGCAGGGTACAGACTGAGTCAAGAGGCCATGGAATTTATTGCTGAATGGGAATGTTGGTACATTCAATACCCCAGGTTTACATATTTTAGGCTAGCTGGTTTTGAAGGTTATCCACATTTGCTGCCAAGGTGTTGCAATAACAGGATGGTGTTAATGGAATTTGTATATCAAGCTCTTGGGGTTAATGCTCAGTTTGGATTAAAAAATGAGACATGATGTCACAAGTTCCCCATGAAGTTGGGTGATTATGGCTGTCAACATTTGGTTGGAGCAAAGGTGATCTACAGTGAGTTGATACAATTAAAGCTAGGTTTATATACAACTCGTAAGTACTTTGACCCGAAGGGTAAGATGAATGCTTTTTTACCTTCTGTGTTTGATAAGCATTTCAATTTATTAGAAGATTTCTGGAGTGACTGGTAGGATGAGTATGATTTGAGGAGGAAGAATTATGAAATATTACCTATCTCACTCATGTCAGAGTTTGGAGTCAAAAATGACATTCCTGACACATTGGTGGATGATGGAGTTGTATTGGATCCTTCTTATGAAGCTTTAAACATTGGAACTTAAAGTTTGGATCCAATTGACTGGGATAGTGAGGAAACTATTGCATTAAGCAGATAGGAAGAGTAGTATTGGATAGAAGCATTTAATGCTTGGTTCTAAGAACCAAATCTCCTCAAGGACTAACTCCTAAAAAGGGGAAAGGATATAAAAGGATCAAAAGAATTACACCTCCCAAGGAGCCTTTGGAGTTCCTTCCTCCAGACATTGAATAAATAGAGCTTGAAGAAGTAGTTGATGAAGCAGAGACACAAGAAGGAGATGCTCAAATGGGATCGGTTGTTTCAACACCTACCTTAGGTGAATCTTCTACTCAAGTCCCACTTGTAAAATAGCAAGGTGAGGAAGTTCAAAAGGGGACTCTTCATAGTATGGTTGGAACTTCAAAGGGAAAAAAAAGTAGAACTAGAAATTCATGATGTTGGAACAGATTCGAATGAAACTCTATCAGATAAAGGAATACAAGAAAATATGCCTCTAGAGGAGGATACCGAATAGGTAATGACATAAGAGGATCAGTGGGCATTGTTTGAAGAAGTCATGAAGGCTGCTGAAGAGAAAGCTGTAGCAATAGAAAAGCAAAAGTTAATGGATGCCAAGACACAAGCTGATGTCATATTATAGCAGCAAGAAATTGAAGCTAAGTCAAAAGTTGATGAAGTAGAGAGGCAGTAGAGGCAACAGGAGCATGAACTCAAGGTTAAGGAGGAAAATGATAAGTTAGAATTGATACAAAAAATTCATGACCTTGAGGAAGAGAAGGCAAGACACCGAAGGGAAAGAGAAGTCCTAGTTGCCAAGTTAAAGCTTGTTGAGGAAGCTCACAGAAAGGAAGAAGAATCAGAATGGTTACGAAAGGAAAAAGAGGCTAGAGAGCTGGTTAAAAAGCAACAACAAGAAGAAGAAAAGGAAAAAAAGCTTAAAACTTTAGAGACAAAAAGAATAGAGAAAGAAAAACTGGAAAAGGAAAGATTAGAAAAGGAAATATTGGAGAAAGAAAAACTAGAGAGAGAACGATGAGAAGAGGAAAGGTTGAAGGAGGAAGAATACAAGAGAGTACAAGAGAAAAAAGATAAGGAGGAAGTGGATAAGATGGCACAAATGAGTGTAGAACAAGAACAACAACATAAACAAAAGGTTGATTCTCAACCTCAGGTAAATGTGCAACCTCCCTTAGCTACTGCCTCCTCTTCTTCACCCATGATGATTGTTACCCTAGGAGCTCCGACTTGGTTAAAATTAGACCTCAAAAAGAGAACACTGAGACCTTCTCAATCTCTCAATTGGGAGGATATGATGAAGGAGATTGAAAGAGAAAGGCCTAAAAAGAAGGCCAAGATCCTGCACTCTACTAGATTGATTGACAAGGGAGAAATTGTGGCTGAGTGTGCCATACCTATGATAGATAAGGAGGCAGGGGATATGCAATTAATGAATTAACTGTAGATACCGAAAATTGGTCTAGGCCTGCGAGTACACATTTCAACATAATTTTCTATAGTCTGTCGTCTTGATTAAATAATGTTACTTATTTAATTGCCTTTCTAACACATATTTCCTTTATTAATTAAATACCCTTTTTAATTAATTCATTAATTCATAATCATCCTTTATTCAACTTAATTAATTAAATAAATCATATTTATTTAATTATGTTGCGAACTAATTAATTCTTTCCCCTTTATCTATCAATTAAATAATTTATTATTTAATTCCCCTTTATCATACTTTTCCAACTATAATTAAATATCTTTATTTAATTATTCATTTAACCCCTTTTCATCTATAATTAAATATTTATTATTTAATTATTCATTTTATCCTTTTCAATAGCCAAATTAAATAAATTACTTTATTTATTTAATTAAAAGTCTCATATTTCGAATGTTGAATTAAATTAACATTTAATTCATTATTTAATTAATTATGTCACATTCCTCTAACATTCAGTTATCTCTTACATGCACTTATCGTCTGACTCGAGTTATCTCTATGAGAGAACTCTCTGTCACAACTAGTCGATTAAACTAGTTCCAACTCATATGCATGATCTATATTTATTAATTAAATATCTTTATTTAATTAACTAACTCAAGTTTGCATTCACATGCATTTATTCTCCAACTTCTGACTTTGGCTTTTGCATACAAAGTCTATTTCTTTTATTTTTTGAAGATGAAGATTGGAACTCATGTTCTAACTCATGTTCTAAAATTAGTTTTTACCTGCAGTTGAACTCACGTTCTATCTGTCACATAACTCATCGCATGGCATTCATCAATCTCATCCGTTGATCTCTCTTTCAATCTGAGTCGATCATTTGAAAACACAAAATCTATAAATGGCCTGTCATTATCATTATTCCTCCTCCCAAAATCATTATACACTTTTGAGAAGAAACAATCTTTGATATTTTGCTGAGACACTCGATGAAGTTATGCTTGCATTCAAACACACAAATATTTGAGGGCAAGAATAACAATACAACAAGATGGAAAAGGGCAATTGAGATAAATCGAGGAAGTATTTGCATATTCGGTGAGATCATTCTAGTTTTATTAGTTTATATTAATCATGCTTACTTATCATTCTTTGTTGTTTTATTTAGATTAGAATTGATGTTTAATTTTGTGCAGTAGTTAGCATCTTCCACAAATCCGAAAAATCTGAGTTACATTTGGTGAACCCGACGTGAATTTGACCATAACTTTTACAAGGCTACATATTTTTTCACGAATTTGTTTTTGCAAGTAGACAACATTCTCAAGAGCTGTCACGTAAAAAATCAGATTTTTTGGTGATGTTTTGAATTTTTTATAATTTTTTTGTTATTTTTCATAAAATATCAATTTTGAGAGAAATTTGTTGAATTTTTTGGATATGTTTACATTTCTGGAAAGAGATTTAAATTTGAATAGGGGTCTGTTCTTTAGGTTTTAAATTTGGATAAATTTTTTTATTCAAACAATAGATCTTTGAAAATTATGGTTTCCCAGATATTTACTTGAATCTCACAAACGGTTGAAGATCTATTCACAAAATTTTTTATGCAGATTTGAAATTATGACAGACACTTTCAGTGAAAAAATCAGATTTTTTGGATCTGTTTTATATTTTTAATAATTTTTTTATGATTTTTTCATAAAAAATTAATTCCAGGTGCAAAACAGACAATCTTTCAGATTTATTTATATTTTTGGAAAGCTCTTTAAATTTAAGTATGGGTCTATTCTCTATAGTTTTATTTTTACTATCAAAAATATTTCCAAAAATCAGATTTGTCTTGAATAGCTATTAGGGTTTTGGCTTTGTTCGGTTTGTGCATGTGCAGAAAAAAAAAAAAAACTTCAAAGTACACATTGGATCAAGTGGACAAAAAAAACTTGGAGCTAAATAAATTCTAAAGGAATAACATAGTGTTTTCAGGACGAAGCTTTGAAGACAATTAAAACCCAAGACAATTTTTCTGCTGGACAAAAGCTGAAGACTATGAACTACTGATAAATTGCATGCAGGACCTAATGCCTTTGTGTTAATTTATTTAAAAAAGATTTTGTTTGGTAGATAGATAATCATCGTGTGGGATTAAAATGAATTTTCTATTTGATAGATAGAAAATTGTCATTTGGAATAAAAAGAACCACTGTCTTCTTTGTTTGGTGCTTTGCACATATCTGTACACCCTTATGATTCATTACACCAAAGTATCCTCTCCCCTTGTGCAGTCATGCGATCCTGGGTGTAAGAGAAATGGTTGCTGACTCTAGAGCTTGGGCTTGTCTTGGTGGGAAAAAGTACTCACCCCAAGACGACTCAGACCGGTAGCACGCTAAAGCCAAGCGACTTCCAGCTGGTATATAAAAGTGGATTCTTGGGGAAACCCCAAGAATCACGCACACTAATCTGACGAGATGGATAGAAATGGACTCTCGCTGACGTTGGTTAGTGTCCCACGAACGGAATGCCCAAATTAAAAGCCTTGTTATAGAGTTACCAAAATCCTATCTACTTGTTGGTGCAGCAGGTCGGACCTGTGAAGCCGTCTTACAATCTTATGGTTTACGTGTAGAGATGAAAAGTATGCCATGGGAGATTCATGGGTACTGTAGCTTGGCTGCCCCATATAAGTGAGTGCTATGGAGGGGAGCCAGTGGGGTCAAGCTACTAATCATCCACCGTAAATATGCATAGTTGGAGAAATCCAAGTAAGAATTCAACAAGTACTATCCTAAAAGCCTAGGGTGTAAATGTTTTTCGAGTCTCAACAGTCCATTCATCACAAAACTAAAAATACTTTGAATGCCGTGTTTGCTGTTTGCTATATTTGCCAAAATCTTGATCAAACAAACAAATTCAGTCAAACAACTTTCAAAAAAAAAAAAATTCTGTCAGGAACAGAGTTGCATTTATCAGTTTAATCACCGCATCTGTATTAGAGAGTCGCATCTGTTAGGGGAATAATCACATCTGTTTGTCATAATTTTCACAATCTCAAAGTTTCGAAGCACATCTGTCACATCCTGAGTAGCATGTGTCCATGCAAACCGCGTCTGTCAAAGTCCGAACCGCAAGTGTTTGTCAGGATAACTAGTTTTAGAGTCCAGAATAGGAAAAACACATGTGAATTGGTAAACCGCAAATGTCCTAGGAAAGACCGCAACTATCAGAAACACCGCAACTGTCAAATACTAAACCACAACTGTCATAGGAAAGACTGCAACTATCAAATCCTCAACCGCAACTGTTAGGTGAACCGCATCTGCCTGTTAACAGAGAACAATCAAAACTGCAAACCGAGTCCGAACAGAAACAGTCAAAATTTTGCTCAAAAATCTTGCATCCATTAGGTGGTTATATACGTCTTAGTTACAATTCACATCTTCGTCATATTCATCCAAAGTCACATGCATATAGATACTTCCTCGGAAATCTTAGTTACAATCCACGTCTTTGTCATTGTCATCCTAAGTTGCATGCATCTAGATACTCCCTAGGAAATTGCATATCACAGCATAGATAAGTTTCCTCATCTTTGGATAAATTCATGTCCCGATTTGTCACACTCATCGAACCTAGTCACTGTAGTCTTATCTAGTGAATCTTTTCAACTCAACAAGTCTAGTTTGGAAAGTTCACTTTGTCAATTGTCATTTGTCCTACAATCAGGTTCCTTGGTCAAAACAAATCCTTGCATGCATTTACTCCATAGGAGGTAGGTTATACCCATTTTAGAATCATAGTCTACATGAGGTCTTACATATTGTCCGTCTTACCATGCATCATCTTAGTATACGTCTTTCTAAAAATCATTTTAGCAACATCCTTATTGTCCAAAAAAAATCCAAAAACATAGAATTAGGTCATATCAGTTCTTAGGCATAGTCTGCATTACCCCATTTTGAGAAACTTTTTTATGGTTGAAACAAGGTCTCAAAAGAGGCACAAAGAAATGGAAAACCCCAACGAGTTTATCAATCCTTTCAACACTCAACCACCTAGGAAGAACAAACCACACAAACCATTGGGTGAGTCTTTGTTGAAGACATAGAGTTTGCAGTCCAAGATCTTGAATTTGCATCCTTCATGGATGAGTGCTTGGCAAATGATCCCCAACACTATCTAGCAAAATTGCTAGTAGAAGGTGCCACACTACCACCAGGATTTGACGTTCACACATTGAAAATGACATCTACCCAACCAATGCAAATAGTGACATCAAGTGGTTCTATGCCCCAAATCACCACAGCAATACCAACTGGCATACCAACTCAGACATTGTCAATTGTAAACACAACCCCTTTCAAAATAACACAAGGTTTACAATTTACGATGGGAGCAACTTCATCCAACCCCTTTGGCACCAACATGATTGGTAAGAGATCCAAGGTGGGTACGAATATTCCTATCCCAAGTCAAACCATTCAAACAGGATATATTCCTATCCCACAACGGACTATTCAAACGGGATATATTCCTTCACCAAATCACAACCTGTCGCAAAACATGGCATATCAAAATGTCTACATTGATCCGAACAATGCCAACACCATGTCCTTGACACAAGTCGATGTCCTTCAGAATCAAATGCAAACTCTCCAACAACAAATGGATAATATGTCTATGTCAGGAAAACGAACTATCTCAGCACAAGACTTATGTCCATGTCCATTTGAAAAAGCGCTTTACATGACACCTTTTCCTCATGGATACATTATACCGATTTTGCCTAAGTATAATGGGAAAAAGAATCCTCTAGAACATATTAGGGAGTTCTCAACAGCATGCATGGACATATCGTATGACCCCACATATTTGATGAGACTATTTCCATGAACCCTTGTTGGGATAGGACTGGAATGGTTTTCTAAACTACCATATGGTATACACTCTTGGGGAGAATTAGCTGAAAACTTTGTCAAACATTTCACCTTCAACATAGACAATGAGATAACAATAGCAACCTTGTGCCACACGACACAAGAAGATGGAGAAAATTTCACCACTTTCTTTCAGAGGTGGAGAAGTGTAGCTAGTAGATGTCTAGTTGAGATACCAGAGAAACAAAAGGTCACGATATTCCTAGAGAACATCAATCCAAAACTGCGGAGTGATTTAAGAGTACATTGTTGTACCTCATTCCTAGACTTGGTACAGAAAGGCATCATCCTTGAGAAAGGCCTTATTCACAAAGGCGAAATAAAGGTACCAAGTAGGAATCCTATTGTCCAAAATCAAAATGCACCAAATGATAGAAGACAATTCTGGTCCAGAAACAAGAATGTTACAAATGATGGCATTGTTGATGCTAAAAACATATATACAAGGCTAGTTATCACACTAAGAGGATACAACCAAAATCAAGACACAATGGATAATCCAGATCAAACGGCTAACTATCTCCAAAATTCACAGCAACAACGACCTCAAAGAAGATTTCCAACACGTGAATTTACTCCTCTAGGACAATCGATCGAGGTTGTTTACAAAGAATTAATTAAACACAATCTCATCAAACCGTTGGAACCAAGAGAATATGATCCTAGACAATTTAAACCTTCCTGGTGGGATGACAAAGCCCATTGTGAATATCATCAAATAAAAGGACACAGCCTACAAAATTATCGCCAACTCAAGGGCATTATCCAAGACTTTGTGGAGAACAGAACCATAGAGGTTGGTGGACAGAAAAACACCAAGAACAGTGATCATAAGGTCTTCAAGGACCCATTACATGACCACACAAATGGAAAAGCCTCCGGTTCAGGAACTAAGACTGATCCATCAACCAATTACGCAAACACCAATTTTGACTATGGAAAAGGAAATATTAAAAATAGCCTCCGCACTGCAGATGAGCATGTCGATACCTTCACCATTAAGAAGCCTCTAGAATGTAGTGTCAACACACGCAAAACCAAGATCACTATTCCAAGTCCTTCTTCTGAGCCATCTACACAAGCTTCCAAGTTCAAGTACAACCTTCTTGATCAATTGAGTAAAACCCCTGCACAAATATCTATCTTGGAACTATTGACCTTATCACCTGAGCATCGAGCCATTCTCGATAAAGCTTTGCAGAACACAACTGTCCCTACTGATTTAGATGTCAATCATTTTGAAGAGATGGTGGGATATTTTACCAATTCGCACCATGCTACATTTTCCCAACAGGATTACTCAATAGAAAAATCTGATCATAATGACCCATTACATCTTGAAGTCTTAGTCCATGAAAACAAAGTCAGACGAGTCTTGATAGACAGAGGAGCAGGTTTGAACCTGTGTACCCTAAAATTGGTTAAGGCATTAGGATTCTCAGAAGATTGCGTAGATACCTCTAAGAGTATAGTCATCAAGGCTTATGATGATGAGGAAAGATCATCCAAAGGAGAGGTCACACTCCCTATCAGAATTGGTCCAGCAATCATGAACACCAGCTTCTGTACAATTTGTTGTTAGGTAGACCTTGGATACACGCAATGAAAGTTGTACCTTCAACGTATCACCAATGTCTCAAATTTCCACATAATGGCACCGAGATCACTATTGATGGTGATCCAGATCCATTTCAATATTGTACAAGCCTAAAGGAAATTCCACAATGCCAAGTACCGGTTAATCAAGAAGTTTCATCATCCAATTCATCCCAATACATTGACTCATCACATCTCACTAAGTCCAAATCATTCACACCTCCATCAACTACTCCTAAACTTGAAATCCAAGACAAGGGCTTTGGCGAGTATTGTATAAAGGCATCATACTATGTCAGTCAACTGATTCCACCTAAGGCATATGGCCTACCTATGGCAGATAGAATACAGTCAATAGTCATATTCAATGTTCCCCCTACAACAACATTGATCAAATGGGGAGAGCTAAGCGAGGAAATTGTGGACCAAGGTGATTCTTGGTTGTATCAAGAAGAACATGAATACCCCTCCCTGTCTATTCAAATAGCTAAGAACCAATATGGATAAGGCTTTAAGATAATGCAAAAGGAAGGCTATGACGGGCACAGTGGGTTAGGGCTACATCAAAATGGAAGGACGGAACTGATTACTGTCCACCCACGACCAAAATACTTAGGGATAGGGTGTCAACTGCTTAGAATTGGGTTTCCTAGTACTTCGTCACTGTTTCAAGAGGAAGTGAGTGCTTACACAGACACCGAGACATCTCATGATCCACCTCCCCCATTTTATGACAACCCTCCAATCTTTGATGAATCCCCTTACTCAAGTGATGGTGAATGGGATTCCCTTTCATCTACCAGCACCATGAACATAGATGCACTATTTGGAGAATTGGACCTAAATGTGAAACCTATACCCAAACCATCTAGTCCTTGTCCTAAGAAACATTTGTCCAAAGAAGAATGCAATAAGATCTATTATTGGGAAAAACTCGATCGTGCATCTTGGGCACCTGAACCACCATCTTCTAACGACCTATCCTAGGCAGTGGTCCCACATCAATGTTTACCTACCTGTAAGGAAAAGACCTAGCAACAGTTAGTCCAGAACTTTTGCGACCATGTCAACAATTCACTATTCACCCTGTCAGTGGCTACCTTTAAAAACTTTGATGATGACATGCCCCTCATATATCCCGAACTTATAGACTGGGATCAACAAGGTACACCTATCTTAGACACATTCGAGAATGACGAAGCAATTGCTGAGCTCATGGGACTTCGAGAAGGCATACCAAGAGGGGATCATAAAGCTGGTTTTACCATAGACTTGGACGATAAAGCATATTTTGGGGAGTCTATTTACACCTCTAGTCGCAAAAATGAGGATAAAAAGAAAAAAGACAATGAAAAGAACAATGATCAGTCCCTAGGTGAAAACCAAAAGGCACCTTTGGATGAAGAAAAAGTCAAAATAAAGGACGTATCCAAGAAAGAAAACCTCCTTGAAGCACCCAAGGATAGAGGTTTAAATATTCTCCCCGTTGAATAGGAAAAGTCACCGATGCTAGTAGAAGAATCAATTGCAGTCAACATAGGTACAGAAGAGAATCCAAAGATGGTATATTTTGCAGCTTCTTTAACAAAGACAAAAAAACCTAAGTTTAAGGACTTCTTCCAAAAGAGACAGATAAACTTTGCATGGTCGTATGCTGACATGCCTGGGCTGGATCCAGATCTAATATTGCACCATTTACCATTGCAGCCAGGCATCAAACCAGTCAAACAAAAGTTAAGAAAAATGCACCCGCAGATTGCTCTATTGGTCAAGACAGAACTAAAGAAACTCTTAGATGTAGGATTCATAAGGACAATAGACTATGCAGATTGGATATTGAATCTTGTACCTGTGACTAAACCAACCGGGGGCATTCAAATTTGCACAGACTTTAGAGACATCAACAAGGCATGTCCTAAAGATGACTTCCCTTTTCCGAATATAGATATGATAGTGGATCTTATAGCGGGGTATGAAATGCTATCCCTCATGGATGGTTTCTCAGGATACAACTAGATTAAAATAGCAACTGAAGACCAACATAAGACAACTTTCACGTGTCCATGGGGCACATACTATTGGAACATTATGGCTTTTGGGCTTAAGAACATAGGAGCCACTTACCAACGCGCAATGACTACAATTTTCCATAACTTTGTACACATTCTCATGGAAGATTACGTCGATGAAATTATAGCAAAATCAGAAACAAGAGAAGCTCACTTAAAGGTTTTAAATAAGATATTCCAACGGCTAGAGAACTACAATGTCAGGCTGAATCCGAAGAAGTGTGTCTTTGGAGTCAAATCGAGGAAACTCTTAGGGTATATCATCTCTCGAAGAGGCATTGAAGTAGATCTAGAGAAGGTAAGAGCTATCATAGAAATGCCTCCTCTAATCAGCATAGGACAACTCAGAACTCTACAGGGCAGACTACAGTCAATTAGGCGATTCATAGTACAATAGGCAGATAAGATTCATCCATTTCAACATCTACTCAAGAAAGGAGTACCATTTGTGTGGACACTTAAATGCCAGGACGCATTCCAACAAATCAAGGACTATTTGCTAACTCCACCAGTCTTAATGCCACCTACAGAAGGAAAGCCTTTGATCTTATATATTTCAGCAACTCAGTCGGCATTAGGGGCTCTTCTCGCACAAAAAGATGATCAAGGTCATGAGAGAGCGGTCTATTACATCAGTTGTACCTTAGTGGGCTATGAATTGAATTACAGCAACATAGAACGTGCCTATCTTGCGGTAGTTTTTGCTACCCAAAAACTTCGGCACTACATGCTCAATCGACAAACAGTGTTAATTGCAAAAATTGATCCACTCAAATACCTTCTAAGTAAGGCAGCTTTAACAGGCCGATTAGCTAAATGGGTCATGATACTTAGTGAGTATGACATTGAGTATGTCGAGAGGAAGGCTATAAAAGGACAGGTGATTGCCGATCAGTTAACTGATGCACCTATAAAAGTAGATCATCCCTTAGTGGCAGATTTTCCAGATGAATTTCTATTCAACATTGACATTAAAATCGATTAGAAACTGTACTTTGATGGGTCACATACAAATCATGGTTTAGGAGCTGGTGTCTTATTTTTCACACCTCAAGGTGATACCATTCCCAAATCATTCAGGATTGCTTTCCCTTGTACAAACAATGTAGCAGAATACGAAGCCTTAGTGACAGGCTTGAAAATGGCAGCACAATGGAACATTAAGAGCCTACATGTCTTTGGCGACTCTCAACTAGTAATCCGATAGGTAAATGATGAGTACGAAACTAAGGATGAGAAGCTTGCCCCTTACAAGAGAATGGCTAATAGTTTCAAATAATATTTCAAGGACATAACTTTTCAACAAATACCATGCATTCAGAATAGAGTTGTAGATGCTATGGCAACCGTGGGTTCCTTGTTGGATATTCCGAGTAACGTGCCTAAGTTCAAGTTTCTGGTTGAACAGCTATTGGTCCCTACTTACGATATCCCCGATACTATGATGGTGTGTACCATTGTTGGTCCTAGATCTCCTTAGTATAAATAAATATTCGACTATCTAACAAATCAAACCTTACCTCAAGACTTGTCCAATAACCAACGTCGAACCTTCATCCGTAAGTCCGCCAAGTACACCATCATCGGAGACACCCTATATAGACGCACCTTAGACAACACCCTAATGAGATGTCTCAATGCTGAAGAAGCACAAACAACTTTGCGAGTAGTGCACAAGGGTATATGTGGATCCCATTCGAGTGGTCCAACTTTAGCCCATAAGATTATGAGACTAGGTTACTATTGGCCTACTATGGAGAAAGACTCATACGTCTTTGTGAAGACGTGTAGACAATGTCAAATACATGGAGACTTGATAAGAGCGCCAGCATAGGAGCTTTGATCGATTACTTCACCATGGCCTTTCGTCCAATGGGGACTCGACCTCATAGGTAAGATACACCCACCATCATCCAACGGCCACAAATTCATCATTACCGCTACCGAATACTTCACCAAGTGGATTGAAGCCATTCCCATGACCTACATCACTGGCACCCAAATATCTAAGTTTATTCTGAACTATATCATTTGTTGGTATGGTGTACCACAATCCATAATCACAGATAATGGCCGCCCATTCAAAAACCAAGAAGTACGCCATTTATGTGAAGAATTCCACATCAAGCATCATTTTTCCACCCCGTATTACCCACAAGGTAATGGCCAAGCTGAGGCATCTAATAAAACCATTATTAGAATCCTTAAAAATATTGTCAATGATGCTGGTCATGACTAGCACCTACAGCTTAATCCTGCCTTATGGGCTTACCGCACAAGCATCTGCACTCCCACCGGCGCCACTCCATTTTCCCTTGTATTTGGGTCCAAAGCTATCTTACCTATAGAGGTTGAAATACCTTCTCTAAGGGTGTCTTTGAAGGGTCATGTCGACGATGAAGAATACCGTGTCTCTAGGCTACAAGAGCTTAAATTACTAGATGAACGAAGACAAAAAGCATTAGATCATTTGCAAGCATATCAGAATCGTCTTCGTCGGAGCTACAATAGGAAGGTTCTCAATAGATATTTTGACATTGGTGACCTGGTATTAATGGAGAATCCAAAGAACCAAGCTGAACAAGAGAAACCAGGAAAGTTTGAGCCTAATTGGTTAGGGCCGTACATTGTCATAGAAGCCTTTGGGTCAGGAGCGTACCAACTATCTACTCCTGAAGGAGATCCGCTTTTATCACCTATCAACAGTCTGCATCTAAAGAGGTTCTATGCTTAGCTTCTGAGAATCCGTGTCTTAATCTGGAAAAATACAAAAAAATGGTTACCTTGATGAAAACTTGGCAAACAGGCATTTTTGTAACACCAAAAAAAAAAAAAAAATTTGAGAAAATCAAAACAGTAAAGAGAAATAATCCGTCCTATAGTGAAAACCACTTCGGTGGCGCTAGGGATAAGTACCATGGTAAAAACCTGCCAAATAGGTACCATGTGTAGTCAAGCTCGCTCTTTCATCTACCATCATTCCAATCAGACTTTCCCCCATCACTCATAATAAATGGTTGTCCTATCCATCGCTTGGAACGATTGACATCTAAACATCCATTCCGTCATATGATCCATTCCATCTCGCAAGTCTTATTCCCGACTGGGGGAAAATCCTTGTTCTATTCCATGAACGCCTTGTACATAGCATCGCACCATCATAAAATGTCCTAAAAAAACAAAAACATTAGAAAACTTCAAAAATCCAAAATAATAAAAACATGTCAGAAAATACCAAAAACAAAATAGTGTCAAGTCAGTCATGTTGAGTTAGTCGTAGTCATAGTCGAACTATGTTGCCTCTGCGACTGGGACGTAGGCAAGGCCATCAATCGATGTGCCCCCGAGGCATTAGGTCTGTCAGTCTAGGTTTGTCATGTATCACACACATTTAAATCATGACTCTTTGTATATTCAAAGTCATTGGTTGTGTCGAACTAAGAGGTCTCTGCGTGTACAACGTAGGCAAGGCTAATCAATTGATGAGCTCCTGAGACCACACTAGGTCAGTCCAATAGGGTTCATTCACTATCATTATCACACAAGTTGCATATCATAGTTTAAGGTATCATCTCATGTCAAACACTGTCTACACACACACTTTTATCAGTCAAAGAATCAAAACAATTCATGCATCAACAAGGCAAAGTGACTCAACTTGTCATCAAGTCAATATCAAACACATTGTCAAAGCGATCAACCCATATCTTAGCAAGATATGTCTTTCTTGTCAATAGATGTCATCAAATTATCATAGTCTCATGTGGCTTGTCACCTCAACGTCATCAGACTCCAATGTCTTATACGGTATGTGTCTTACTGAAACTAGGCTTTGTCATGCCTTATACAGAAGTCACCAAGTCGAAACTAGACTCAACGTCTTAGGCGGTATGTGTCATTCTCTCACATTACGCTATGTCAAACATCAACATCAAACAATCCCACAAGATCAAGTTTTGGCGAATACATTTATTTGGCTTTATGACTTTATATCTTATTTTGTCTTATCTTTTTATCGATTTGTGCAAGATCCTGTTACTAGCTTTCTCAAGGATG
Organism: Sequoiadendron giganteum; assembly: GCA_007115665.2. Lineage (NCBI taxonomy): Eukaryota > Viridiplantae > Streptophyta > Pinopsida > Cupressales > Cupressaceae > Sequoiadendron > Sequoiadendron giganteum. The sequence continues at coordinate 68,878,798 of CM021106.1, forward strand.
TCCCTTGAAGGATTTAGAGAAGCAACGACATCTCAGGATTCTTTTTCTTTGGTTGCTGTCTGTTAATTGACTTTTAAACTTTGGCTTTTTGAATAATGTTACTAGTTTCCTCAAGGATGTCCTATCAAGGATTTAGAGGAGCAATGACGTCTCATGACCCATCTTTTATTTGTTTGTTGTTTGTGGTTTGTCTTGACCAAATGACTGGGGTATCTTGTCTTTATTCTGAGTTAAGACACTCCTTGTCTACGACTGTCTGTTTTTTGCAGATGGATGATTTTGTACACTATGGTCTATCTCATATCATAGTGTGTACCATCCATTTGTGTCATGTCCGCCCAATGATGATAACAAGCAAGTATAGCGTATTTGGAAAAATATCGAAGATTATGTCTTTTTCTCAAATTAACCAACATTAATTATTTCTTACTAACATTCTGAAATCATCCATGCTAACATTTCTTCTTTTTTGCATCTTCGTCACCATTATCTATCCATTTTGAGAGCACACTCATGTTCTTCAAACCCACCTATCCTCTCGAGGGGGCATACCACTACCTCCTCGTCATTCTCCCTTTCACTGGGGTATACCCTAACTTGTTTCATACAGGGGCACGACCGGGGCATATTTTCTTTGACACAACATTGTACCAACATTGTATCAAAGAGGGGCAAACTGTAGATACCGAAAATTGGTCTAGGCCTGCGAGTACACATTTCAACATAATTTTCTATAGTCCGTCGTCTTGATTAAATAATGTTACTTATTTAATTGCCTTTCTAACACATATTTCCTCTATTAATTAAATACCCTTTTTAATTAATTCATTAATTCATAATCATCCTTTATTCAACTTAATTAATTAAATAAATCATATTTATTTAATTATGTTGCGAACTAATTAATTCTTTCCCCTTTATCTATCAATTAAATAATTTATTATTTAATTCCCCTTTATCATACTTTTCCAACTATAATTAAATATCTTTATTTAATTATTCATTTAACCCCTTTTCATCTATAATTAAACATTTATCATTTAATTATTCATTTTATCCTTTTCAACAGCCAAATTAAATAAATTACTTTATTTATTTAATTAAAAGTCTCATATTTCGAATGTTGAATTAAATTAACATTTAATTCATTATTTAATTAATTATGTCACATTCCTCTAACATTCAGTTATCTCTTACATGCACTTATCGTCTGACTCGAGTTATCTCTATGAGAGAACTCTCCGTCACAACTAGTCGATTAACTAGTTCCAACTCATATGCATGATCTATATTTATTAATTAAATATCTTTATTTAATTAACTAACTCAAGTTTGCATTCACATGCATTTATCATGCATTTATTCTCCAACTTCTAACTTTGGCTTTTGCATACAAAGTTTATTTCTTTTATTTTTTGAAGATGAAGATTGGAACTCATGTTCCAAAATTAGTCTTTACCTGTAGTTGAACTCATGTTCTAACTCGCGTTCTATCTGTCACATAACTCATCGCATGGCATTCATCAATCTCATCCGTCGATCTCTCTTTCAATCTGAGCCAATCATTTGAAAACACAAAATCTATAAAATGGCCTGTCATTATCATTATTCCTCCTCCCGAAATCATACACTTTTGAGAAGAGAAACAATCTTCGATATTTTGCTGAGACACTCGATGAAGTTATGCTTGCATTCAAACACAGAAATATGAGGGCAAGAATAACAATACAACAAGATGGAGAAGGGCAATTGAGATAAATCGAGGAAGTATTTGCATATTCGGTGAGATCATTCTAGTTTTTATTAGTTTAGATTAATCATGCTTACTTATCGTTCTTTGTTGTTTTATTTAGATTAGAATTGATGTTTAATCTTGTGCAGCTTTAACATCTTCCACAAATCTGAAAAATCTAAGTTACATTATCAACTAGGCACTATAAATTTGGGGAGACCTACCTAGGATCAGAAAATGAATCTAATTGATGTGGTAGCCTCCTCAACCAATTCTAGGATGTTAAAAGATAAACAAAGGAAGGATGAGCTTAAGGATTAACTAGATCAATTGCATGTTTTTCTCAAGAACATTTCTGTCCCAAGGTCACAACAGGTTGCTGCAATTGAGACCCCAGTTTTGCTAAGCAAAAAGGAAGTAGAGGATTTGGAGCAGGTGAGGGGCAAGGCATAAATGTTAGATCGGTGGGTAAGTAAGTTGGATCAAGAAATGAATGAAGTTTTAGAAGAGATTTTTGAGGTCTAAAAAGCGACTGAAGATTTGATGGAAGAGATGAAACAATATGTTAAAAATTTGGAAGTACAATAGGAGCAGTACAAGGGATACAGTCAGAAACTGAAAGAAGTCAATAAATTGTCTAAGACTACCCTCCTAGAATAGTCAATATTAGAAGAAGACAATAAAGATTTTCTTGAAAAGACTTCTTATATACTCTGATTTAGAACAGATTTCTTATTCAAACATAGGAATGAGGTGCAAGATTCTGTTAAGGAATTGGATGAGCAATTTGAAGAGTTGGAGGCCATCGTTGCCATTTTGGTAAATGTTGAGGTACTTATAAAAGGAGGCTTACCTCTAAGTCAAATAAAGCAGAAATGGACTGAAATACTTAAAGAGGTTATGCAGAGAGGAGATGTCGGTGAAGATTTTCTAGTAGATAGATTGATCGACATCAAAGAGGAAATAAGAGTAGCCAAGAGAGAGTTGACAAAGCTAAAGGATATGAGAGGGTTTGTTGCAGTAGAATTGGAGCGAATTAAGTTTGAAGACAGCTGGGTGGATGGGCCTGAATCAGACACATTACAACAAGTCTTCTCCAGCTATGACGAATATATGATGGAGAAAACTCCACATGCCTAAATCTCATGCATGCATGGCTTTTTCTTCTTTGCATGTTGCATGCATCACTGACAGTTTTGAAGTGCATGACTTTCTTATCTCCTATTCTCTTTTCTTCTAGTTTAACTGAGTTTCCAAGGATAATTGTAAACCCTAAAAGGGTGGATGACTTAAAATAGAACTCGAGTTCAAATTTTGTATATCTATAAATACCCTTTGGGTATCATATTGTAAGGGTCGGCTAATAGAGAATAGAATTGGCCACTTGATATTAGGAGATAGAATTTTTCGTAGTGATTATAGAGATACATTGTTACTTGATTTTTACAATTAAATAAAATTACAGGTTTATGCAATATGGTTTTAGAATTAAGTTTTACTTGATAAGGTTGATGAGTTATAATCTATCTGTATGCCAACGATTGTGTTGAAGCATGATTGTTTCTTATGTGATGAAAGTCATTAGAAGATGTCGGATTTAAGGATTATCTTGTCAGATTATCATTGAATTAAATTTATTGAAGTTTGTTGATCTATGATCTTGGAAATGAATGAATGTGTGTTCTTTTTGGAATGTTTGAAATAGTTGTGATAGGAAAATTAAAATAAGCACCTTAGATGCATGCAATGGTATGGATTATTCTGTGAAATGTATCATGCTTTGGTTTTCTTGATCTATTGGAAAAACATTCATTGTTGAAGACATATGTCTGGATGCTAGATGAGTTTTGTTCATGTTTACTGGTTTACCCTCTGATCTATCTTTTTCTTTTGTTTAAAACCCCTTGATTTACTAAAAACTGTTTGGTAAAATGAGTCATTGCTTGCATTCTTTGTTACCAACACAGGCCCCTTGAATATTACAGTTGCATGGACCGATTGAGTGACATCAGATAGTTGAGAACCAACTACTAGGACCTTGGGAGTTAGGTTGCTATATGTTTTCTTTCTTTTTTAGGAGAAATAGAGTAGAAATATTATGTTTTAACATTGTTTGTGTCATTTTCACCATCAACAAGTCCTCCATAGTACTTTTTGATAGATTCTTTGTAATTCTGGAATCCTTGTTAAATTTTCAAAAATTCCAGGTACACATACCCTAACTTTCCATTGCATAATTTAATTATTTTCATCATTCATTTCGATTCCATTAATAGGTTTTGTGAGTTGAATGCTTATTTATAGTCTTTTCCAAGCTTTGGCTTGGTGGTGAACCCTTCCTAGGTCTTCCTTGTTGAGAATTGACTCAACTTTGAGCTTGATAGTCAATCTAATTAGGATTCTTATGATATTATTGAATGACCTAAGGAGAATAAGTCAACACACACCTATTTTACCCATGGTTTACAATATATTAGTAGCAATTACCTTTTAAATTATTTTTGGAAATACATTCTGACTAACACTTATTACTTTTTGCAAAAATAATTTTAAACTATAACACTTTTTACTTAGATTACTAAATTATTAAAGCATTTATAAGTATCTAAATTAAATTACAATATTCTTTGTAAAATATTTTTTTTAACATTAATTGCCTTGAAATTTAGACTAACTATTTTCTACATATTTTGTAAAATAAATGAATTAAGGAAACATTAACTATATGTATTTGAAACTAATTATTTTTGCCAAATATGTGTTATTTTGACATATTAACTGTTGAACATCTAGAATACTGAGAGGGGGGGCGAATCAGTATTCCATAGACTGATAATAAAATCCACTTAACCATTATCACAATAATGACTGAATTAGGAAGATAGAACATAGAAACAAGACAAATCAATCATGCACATGAACACAAAGATTTTTATGTGGAAAACCCAATGAGGGAAAAACTACGATGAGGGTTAACTCACAACATATTATATCTAGATACAAAATATTACGGGGCTCACTTCCAAGATTGAGTATCCTTGAAAGGCTCATAGCTTGAGTACAAAAGATGGCTCACTGCCAAGATACAATAATGGTGTCTCACTACCAAAATGATGAACTAATGGAATACACCTTCTATGTGTAGGGTTCAGTTTCACTAAAGGTCATAATACAAAATGTTGCATTGCATATCTTCACCTTTTTCCCTTCTCCACTTCTCACTCTTGCACACACATTTCACTTGCTACTATCATGTATTTATACAAGTATATCCTATTTATCAATTAGGTCGACACCATATAAGATTTAATAATTTCATCCAAGTAGTGAATTATACCAAGTGAGCTATTAGTCTTTATAATATATTTCATTCATTGAGTTGGCCAAAACTAAACCACAATTCTCCAAACTAGCAAATAATTCTCAAAGAAAACACCTTCTGGATCTGAGAGCATGTTAGTTTCCCATCATACTACTGGTAAAGAGACCATCAACAAAACCATAGTATATGAATTTCCACCTTAGTAGAATGCGGAGTCTCCCACACAGTATACCTTCACACAAAACAATAGTCGAATATAGGGTTGAACTCTATCAGAGATAACTTTTTATACATAGAAAAAATATGTCTCAAGATCCAAGATATAGTTGTCTGAATGAGCCAATAAAACATGGTTAGGAGACAAGAGTCATTTCAGATCTTGCGATGAGTTCCAAACTCAAATACTAACATACTGATCTATGACAAAGGAGTATTACCGATAGAGAACAACTTCTGGTAGACCAAGTAAAATTCTCATACTGTTATCACCATATAGTTATTACCATGTTGAAATCAATGAAAACATAGGACAAACTAGAAAAACCATCCATACTTCATGCTCATGTTGCAAAGCTTCCAAAAATCTCCCACTTTGGCATTTATGGAAACATGCATGACAAAAACGTTTTTAGGAATACCACATTGACTGTTCTGATTAATCACCTAGATCAAAATTGATCTTCACAAAAAAAAATTCCTCTGACTCTTCATCTCTCCATCTATTTATCTCTCTATCTCTCCCCCTTTGACATCAATGACAAAGGAAGAGGTTTGGTATAAATGTACATATGCATCAAAAAGTAATGAAAAATATATGAACATTGAATTAACCTGAAGACAAACCTCTGAGAATCTCTAGGATAGGCTTCCATGATGCTTTACCTTCTTCCCATGAACCTTTTACACGAACTAGAGTTTTGTAAAGTATCTCAAGTTTAGTTAGAGAATCTAAACCATCTGTTAAAGTATTGGGATTAAGATTAATCTTTGATAATTCACCAATACAACCAAGAGCACAAGAGACATAAGTGTGTTTGAATTTAATCATGTCTCTAAGTGCCACAAACTTCTTGATAGCATATGTTCTTCGATCCTATAGAGAGAAAAATTTGTCTTGAAGCTGCACAATGTAGGACCACCTTTGATTATCTCTATCTTCTACTAACTTGTATGTATCTGCCTAAATGCTCAGTCGAGACTCACTCATCCTTATCTCATTTCTCATATTCAATATTTTTTCAGACCAATCAAGACAAAAGAAAAGTAGTTCTTGCGCCTCTTTTTCATAATCTTGTACACTCTTCAATTCCTTCATTACTCGATCGTGTGCATTCACACATTTTCCTTTTATATCATTCAATTTTTCTTCATTAGACCTAATTCTAGTAGATATTTAAAGTCTAGAGATGTAGACTTTCAAATAATTAGTCATTCCACAGAGATTCGCCACAACAAAAATAGATGAATCAAAATTAGCATTGGGAATAACCTTATGCAAATCTTTAAGAGTTGTCTGAATATTCATTATTTCATGCTCATGTTCAAGATTAATTTCTTCTCCACTTTCCAACTTCACTACACTCTTCCTCTTCTTTCTTGTTTCGATCATGCTACCAGAGGTACTTTATTCATTGAGATGCTTAGGGCTTTTCAACAAAATTTTAGCATATATATCAATTCCAGCCTCTCACACTTCATAATTCAATTCAGATATCCAAGGTAACCTTGATTCAACTGCTTCCATGTAATAGAAATATGTAGACACAAGAAAATTTATGTTTCTAGAGTATCTTTCCAAAATAGGATAAGTGCACCAATTTGTGACACAATTTTGGCTCTTAAGATGCCACTTTTTTTTTTCTTTCTGAAATCAGCAAAATCTGATTTGCACAAGAAAATGAAGATAGTTACACTCAAAATTTCAAGATGTGGAAAGAAAAAAAGTTGAAGTGCTTTGTGTCTAGTTTCTAAGATAATATTTTGTTTTGAAATTAATGAATATTAAGGGTCTCAAAAAGGGGGGGGGGCACAAAACAAGTCCTATTTTTATCAAAAAAATAGCATAGCGCCTGAGGGCTCCCCCCTTTTTTATTAATTTTTTTTTAGAATTTCAAAAATCCCAATAGTGATATATTAGCTAACACCATGTAGTTTATCCTCCTTCATTCAAATAATTTTTTTAGCGAATATATAATATTTTATGAATTTTCAAAGTGGACACCCTGAAAAACTGAAATTTGAGCGTGCTCCCCCTCAAATGTTTTGCAAACGAATCAAAAATTGATTATTATTTTTTTCATCATGTGTAGAATGGAGTCTAGTTTCAAAAAATGTAATTTGTTTCATGTTCTGATGAACGTGTAAAAATATATCCTTAACCTAGCACATGTTGGTTTTTGACCAAAAATGAAGGGATTTACAATAGAGGCCATGGATCAAAACCTTAACTAAATCAAAATGAAAAAAATTTATATATTTAGATAGCTAAGAGATAGGTTAACTTATCATGGTTTTTTTATAAGCCCACATTGAAAGACGTACAAATGAGATGGGGAGCACAGAGGAAAATATGAGAAAATTTGGCAAATCCTGTTAAATAACACATCCAAAGTAGGCCATTTGGCGAGCACAAAATTTGGTGCTCGCCAAATGACTCATCACATTTGGTGTGCACCACATGTGATGAGTCATTTGGCGTGCACCACATGTGATGATTCATTTGGCGTGTGCCAAATGTGATGAGTCATTTGGCCTACACCAAATGTGATGAGTCATTTGGCGAGCGCCAAATGAACTGCTTTGCACAAAACTAGAATTTCCCCTCTTTGGTGAACAACTTTGATAATGCTTAGAGTGCACAGTTTATGATCATAGATGGATAGTTGAGTTTTTACCTTTCATACCTTCTCTAATTTGTTACCGTAACTGGATAACTCTTTATCCCTCTGAAGTCTCTATCTCTCAAGTCTCACTCCCTCCCACATGGCCTAGACTACTCTCTCAATCCAATCCCCTCTATCAAGTCTCTTTCCCTCCCACATAGGTACCTAAATAAATCTATCTCACTCCAACCCCCTTTCTCACTATCCCTCTCTCTCACTCCATATCCCTCTCTTAGGTTGTTATCTTTCTCTCTTTGTCTCTCTCTCTCAAGTATCTCCCCCCTACCCCCTCTCCCTCTCTTAGGTATGTCACTCACTCACTCCCTCTATCTCTCTCCCTCTCTCTCTCACTCTCTCTTAGGTATCTCCATCCCCCCTCTTTATCACCCTCTCCCACTTTGTCTCTCTCCCTCCCACCCCCTCTCCCTCTCTCTCTCTCATGTATCTTTGTCCTACCCCATCTCCCCCTCCTACCTCATTTCCCTCTCACAGTCACTCGTTCTATCTCTCTTCCACTCCCTCCCTATCTCACTCCCTCTATATGTCTCTATCTACCTCTCCATCTCTCTCAAGTATCTCCCTACCACCACCTCTCCCTCTCTCTCTCTCCTACTCTCTCTCTCTCAAGTCTCTCCATCCCACTCACTCTCCCTCCCTCTTTGTCTCTCAAGTCTCTCCCTTCTACCCCCTCTCCCTCTTTCAGGCCTCTCTTTGTCTCTCTCACTCACTCCCTCTATCTCTCTCCCACATCCTCTCTCTCTCTCACTCCCTCCCTCTATCTCTCTCCCTCTCTCCCTCTCAAATATCTCCCTCCCACCCCCTCCCACTCTCTCTCTCTCCCTCTATCTCATGTATCTCCCCCCACCCCCTCCATCTCTCTTGAATCCCTCTATCCCAAGTACTCCCTCTCCCTCCCACCCCCTCTCCATCTCTCAAGTCTCTCTCTCTCACTCCTTGTATCTCTCCCATCCCTCTATCTCTCACTCCCTCTCTCTCCTACCCTCTCTCTCCTACTCTCTTAGGTATCTCCTTCCCACCCCCTATCTCCCACTTTTTCTCCCTCTCCTTCTCTCTCAGGTGTCTCCCTCCCAACCTCTCTCCCTCTCCCTCTCTCTTAGGTTTCTCCCTCCCACTCTCTCTCTCT
>CM021106.1:68887977-68948016 GCA_007115665.2 Sequoiadendron giganteum
TTGATGGATTAGGGTTTAAGGGTTAAGGGTTGAGGGTTGAGGGATTAGGGGTTAAGGGTTCAGGGTTGCAGATTGATGGTTAAGGGTTGAGGGATTAAGATTGTAGAGGGTTTGAGGGAATAGGATTTAAGGGTTGAGGGTTGAGGGTTGAGGGATTAGAGTTTAAGGGTTGAGGGTTGAGGGTTGAGGGATTAAGATGGTATAGGGGTTGAGGGATTAGGGGTTAAGGTTTGAGGGTTGAGGAATTAAGAGCGTATAGGGTTTGAGGGATTAGGGTTCAAGGGTTGAGGGTTGAGGGTTGATGGATTAAGAGGGTATGGGGGTTGAGGGATTAGGGTTTAAGGGTTGAGGTTTTAGGGTTGAGGGTTGACGGTTGAGGGATTAAGAGGGTATGGTGGTTGAGGGATTAGGGTTTAAGGGTTGAGGGTTAAGGGTCGAGGGTTGAGGGTTAAGGGTTGACAGTTGTGGGTTGTGGGTTGAGGGTTGAGGGTTGAGGGTTGAGGGTTGAGGGTTCAAGGATTATGGCTTATGGGTTAAGGGTTGAGGGTTGAGGGATTAAGAGGGTATGGGTGTTTATGGATTAAGGTTTAAGGGTTAGGGGTTGAGGGATTAAGAGGGTATGGGGGTTGAGGGATTTGGGTTTAAGGGTTGAGGGTTGAGGGATTGAGGGATTAAGAGGGTTTTGGGGTTGAGGGACTAAGAGGGTATAGGGATTGATGGATTAGGGTTTAAGGGTTGAGGGTTAAGGGATTAGGGTTTAAGGGTTGAGGGTTGAGGGATTAGGGTTTAAGGGTTGAGGGTTGACAGATTGAAAGGGTATAGGGGTTGAGGGTTGAGGGATTAAGAGGGTATAGGGGTTGATGGATTAGAGTTTAAGGGTTAATGGTTGAGGGATTAAGAGGGTATTGGGGTTGATGGATTAGGGTTTAAGACTTAAGGGTCAAGGGTTGAGGGATTAAGAGGGTATAGGGGTTGAGGGATTAGGGTTTAAGGGTTGAGGGATGAGGTATTAAGAGGGTAAAGTGTTTGAGGGATTAGGGTTTAAGGGTTGAGAGTTTAGGGTTACGAGTTGAGGTATTAAGATTGTAGAGGGGTCAAGGGATTCAAGTTTAAGGGTTGAGGGATTAAGAGGGTATGGGGGTTGATGGATTAGGGTTTAAGGGTTAAGCATTGAGGGTTTTTCGGATTAAGAGGGTATAGGTGTTCAGGGATTAGGGTTGAAGGGTTGAGGGTTGAGGGATTAAGAGGGTATAGGGGTTGATGGATTAGGGTTTCACGGTTGAGGGTTGAGGTTTGAGGGTTGACATGGTATAGGGGTTGAAAGATTAGGGTTTAAGGTTTGAGGGATAAGGGTTAAGGGTTGAGGGATTAATATTATAGCGGGGTTGACTGATTAGGGTTTAAGGGTTGAGGGTTTAGGAGTTGAGGGATTAGGGTTTAAAGGTTGAGGATCAACGGATTAAGGGTTAAGGGTTAAGGGTTTAGGGTTGACGGATTAAGAAGGTATGGGGGTTGAGGGATTAGGGTTGAGGGTTGAGGGATTAAGAGGTTATAAGGGCTGAGAGATTAGGGACTAAGGGTTGAGGGTTGAGGGATTAATAGGGTATAGGGGTCAAGGGATTAAGAGGGTATGTGTATTGAGGGATTAGGCTTTAAGGGTTGAGGGTTGAGGGTTGAGGGATTAAGAGGGTATGGGGGTTGAGGAATTAGGGTTTAAAAGGAGTTTGAGGGTTTGGGAATTGATGGTTAGGGTTGATTAAGATTAGAGGTTTTGGGGAAGGTTTAAGGGTTTAGTGTTGAGGGTTGAGGGATTAGAGTTTAAGGGTTGAGTGTTGAGGGTTGAGGGATTAAGAGGGTATATGGGTTGAGGGATTAGGGGTTAAGGGTTGAGGGTTGAGGGATTTAGAGGGTATCAGGTTTGAGGGATTAGGGTTATAGGGTAGAGGGTTTAGGGTTGATGGATTAAGAGGGTATGGGGGTTGAGGGATTAGGGTTTAAGGGTTGAGGGTTGAGGGTTGAGGGTTGAGGGTTGAGTGTTGAGGGTTGAGGGTTGAGGGTTGAGGGATTGAGGGATTAAGAGGGTATGGGGGTTGAGGGATTATGGTTTATGGGTTAAGGGTTGATGGTTTAGGGATTAAGAGGGTATGGGTGTTTATGGATTAAGGTTTAAGGGTTAGGGGTTGAGGGATTAAGAGGGTATGGGGGTTGAGGGATTATTGCTTAAGGGTTGAGGGTTGAGGGATTAAGAGGGTATATAGGCTGAGGGATTAGGGGTTAAGGGTTGAGGGTTGAGGATTTACGAGGGTATAGGGGTCAATGAATTAGTGTTGAAGGGTTGAGGGTTGAGGGATTAAGAGGGTATGGGGTTGTGGGATTAGGGTTTAAGGGTTGATGGTATAAGGGTCAAGGGATTAGGGTTGAAGGGTTGATGGATGAAGAGGGTATGGGGGTCAAGGGATTAGGGTTGAAGGGTTGAGGGTTGAGGGATTAAGAGGGTATGGGGGTTGAGGGATTAGATTCTGAGGGTGGAGGGTTAAGGGTTGAGGGTTGAGGGATTAAGAGGGTATGGGTGGTGAGGGATTAGGAGGGTATATGGGTCAAGGAATTAGGATTGAAGGGTTGATGGTTGAGGGATTAAGAGGATATGGAGGTCGAGGGGTTAGGGTTGAAGGGTTGAGGGTTGAGGAATTAATAACATATGGTGGTTGAGGGATTAGTGTTTAAGGGTTGATGGTTTAGGGTTGAGGGATTAAGAGGGTATGGGGGTTGAGGCTTTAGGGTTTAAGGGTTGAGGGTTGAGTGATTAAGAGGGTATGGGGGTTAAGGTATTAGGGTTTAACGGTTAAGGGTTGATGGTTGAGGGATTAAGAGGGTATGGGGATTGATGGATTAAGGTTTAAGTGTTGAGGGTTGAGGGTTGAGGGTTGAGGGATTAAGAGGGTATGTGGGTTGAGGGACTAGGGTTTAAGGGTTAAGGGTTGAGGGTTGAGGGATTAAGAGGGTATGGGGGTTGATGGATTAAGGTTTAAGGGTTGAGGGGTAATGGTTATGGGCTGAGGAATTAATACTATAGAGGGTTAATGGTTAAGGGTCAAGGGTTGATAGTTGAGGGATTAAGAGGGTATAGGGGTTGAGGGATTAAGATTGAAGGGTTGGGGGTTGAGGGATTAAGTGGGTATGGGGGTTGAGGGTTGAGGGATGAGGGATTAAGAGCGTATGTGATGTAATAAAAACTAATAATACTTAGAATCTTCTGCACCATTGTCTCATGTCACACATTTTTCACCCATTCCAAACATTTTGGACTATTGTTATCCTCATATCCTGCAAATCATACGGTTTGCACCAAATTCATGGAGATTTCCACCATTCTAGCTGCTCTTGATCAATACTATCTTCACTCATTGTCAAGTTCCTTGTAGGTGTTCACCGCATGGACACCTTCTCTCCAAATCATTCCCTTCGATTCTATCATGAGCGAAGCCAAACTTTCTGCGCTATGACCATTCCACGATCTCCTTCCCTTTATAGGGAACTGTCCGCCACCCTCCTCTTTTCTACACCGAGTCACAGTCGCCACTCAACCAGGATGGTTGTGCTTCCACCAAGCTAGGGTTCGCGGCTACTCCAAGGGAGATGTGAAGGCTTGCGGGTTGTCAATAAAGAACCACACCCTTAACCACCTATGGTTCATTTACCACACCTGCATCATACAAAAACTACTCGGTGTAATGGCCGATAGTTATGAAGAACGAGACAGTCACAAGGAGCCCGAATACAAGACTTCCCTGGCATTCACAACAGTAGCAAGCCATTCGGGACTGTCCTAAGGGCACCCGTTCCATACCAATAACAGGCTAACAAAAAAAAAAAAAAAAATAGAATCCACTCAACCAGAACGAAATAAGTCACCCATCCTCAAATTGCAAATACTAATTAACTTTCAAAACAAATTGTACATTAAATGGCTCTCTGGCCGAAGGCTAGAGAGCTCGATTTCTTCCTCTCGCTGCTCTCCTCTCATTTTTTTTTTCCTTCTTTTATTCACACTCTTTTTTTCCTCTTCTCTTTTCCTCTCATGCAGTTACATGCTTTATTTCCTTAATAGCGATGCGAGGGTGGCTAGATAACCGTTCCCTACCCAATTGCATCCATTCGGTTACAACATGTCTAATTTTTATTTCATTTGCAAATTTAAACCATTTCCAAATATGGTTCCCACGAAATGCTAAATGCTTTAGTTATTAGAATTTAAAGAAACTTGAGGTGCTCCCGTACCATAATCCCAGACTGAACAGATTTCCAAGTCCCATGGAAATGTCGAGGTGAGTCTGCTGCAACTCAAATTGGTTGCCACCGTGGCTTCCTCTGTTGACGTTACATGACTCCCATCAATGGAGTGTAGACTGATTGCTATCCTCCTCTCTTTATGTTGCTGCTTCACACCACCACTATACTGCCATCTCACCCACCTACGATTTTGGAAGATGCTTCCCACCCTTTGTTGAGTGGTTGCTCTCATTGCACCTTCTACCCAGTTGCATCGTGGTGGAGACAATACAAAGACCCCCGCTTGAGATATTCACAGTGTCCTAAATACAGCTTGGAGGGATCAATGTGCAACCCCGAACTCATTCTATTGCCTAGTGTAGATTGCCTTCTACACTCTCAGAAACTTCTGAGCTCTGATACCATTCTGATGTAATAAAAACTAATAATACTTAGAATCTTCTGCAGCATTTTGTCATGTCACACATTTCTCACCCATTCCAAACATTCTGGACTATTGTTATCCTCACAGCCTACAAATCATATGGTCTGCAGCAAATTCATGGAGATTTTCACCATTCTGGCCGCTCTTGATCAATACTATCTTCACTCATTTTCAAGTTCCTTGCAAGTGTTCACCGCATGGACACCTTCTCTCAAAATCATTCCCTTCGATTCTGTCATGAGCGAAGCCAGCCTCTCTGCACTATGACCATTCCACACTCTCCATCCCTTTACAAGGAACTGTCTGCCACCCTCCTCTTTTCTACATCGAGCCACAGTCGCCACTCAACCAGGATGGTCGTGCTTCCACCAAGCTAGGGTTCGCGACTACTCAAGGGGAGATGTGAAGGCTTGCGGACTGTCAATAAAGAACCGCACCCTTAACCACCTATGGTTCGTTTACCACACCCGCATCATACAAAAACTACTCGGTGCAATGGCCAACAGTTATGAAGAATGGGACAGTCACAAGGAGCCCGAATACAAGACCTTCCTGGCATTCACAATAGCAACAAGCCATTTGAGACTGTCCTAAGGGCACCCGTTCCATACCAATAACAGGTTGAAAAAAAACAAAACAAACAAAATCCACTCAACCAGAACGAAATAAGTCACCCATCCTCAAATTGCAAATACTAATTAACTTTCAAAAAAAATTCGGCCAGAGAGCCCGATTTCTTCCTCTCGCTGCTTTCCTCTCATTTTTTTTTTTCTTCTTTTATTCACACTCTTTTTTTCCTCTCCTCTTTTCCTCTCATGTAGTTACATGCTTTCTTTCCTTAATAGCGATGCTAGGGTGGTTAGATAACCTTTCCCTACTCGATTGCATCCATTTGGTTACAACATGTCTAATTTTTATTTCATTTGCAAATTTAAACCATTTCCAGATATGGTTCCCACGAAATGCTAAATGCTTTAGTTATTAGAATTTAAAGAAACTTGAGGTGCTCCCGCACTAGTATGGGGGTTGACGGATTAGGGTTTAAGGGTTAAGGGTTGAGGGTTGAGGGATTAAGAGGGTATGGGGGTTGAGGGTTTAGGGTTTAAGGGTTAAGGGTTGAGGGTTTAGGGATTAAGAGGGTATGGGGGTTGAGGGATTAGGGTTTAAGGGTTGAGGGATTAAGAGGGTATAGGGGTTGAAGGATTAGGGGTTAAGGGTTGAGGATTGAGGGATTAACAGGATATGGGGTTTTAGGTATTAGGGTTTAAGGTTTGAGGGTTGAGGGTTGAGGGATTAGGAGGGTACGGGAGTTGAGGGATTAGGGTTTACGGGTTAAGGGTTGAGGGTTGATGGATTAAGAGGGTATAGGGGTTGACGGATTAGGGTTTAAGGGTTGAGGGTTAAGGGTTGAGGGTTTACATGGTATAGGGGTTGAGGGATTAGGGTTTAGGGATTGAGGGGTAAGGGTTAAGGGTTAAGGTATTAATATTATTTAGGGGTTGACTTATTAGTGTTAAAGGGTTGAGGGTTGAGGGGTTGAGAGATTAGGGTTTAAGGGTTGTGGGTTGAGGGATTAGGGGTTAAGGGTTGAGGGTTGACGGTTGAGGGATTAAGAGGGTATGGGGGTTGAGGGAGGGTTTAAGGGTTGAGGGTTGAGGGTTGAGGGTTGAGGGATTAAGAGGGTATAGGGGCTGAGGGATTAGGTGTTAAGGGTTGAGGGTTGAGGGACTAAGAGGGTATAGGGGTTGATGGATTAAGGTTTAAGGGTTGAGGGATAAGTGTTAAGGGTTGAGGGATTAATATTATAGAGGGTTAAGTTTTAAGGGTTGAGGGTTGAGGGTTGAGGGATTAAGAGGGTATAGGGTTTGAGGGATTAGGGTTGAAGGGTTGAGGGTTGAAGGATTAAGAGGGTATGGGGGTTGAGGGCTTAGGGTTTAAGGGTCGAGGGTTGAGGGTTGAGGGATTAAGAGGGTATGGGGGTTGAGGGATTAGTGTTGAAGGGTTAAGGGTTGAGGGTTGAGGGATTGAGCGGGTATGGGGGTTGATGGATTAGGGTTCAAGGGTTGAGGGTTGAGGTTTGAGGGTTGAGTGATTAAGAGGGTATAGGAGTTGAGGGATTAGGGGTTAAGGGTTATGGGTTTAGGGATTAAGAGGATATGGGGGTTGAGGGATTAGGTTTTATGGGTTGAGGGTTGAGGGTGTAGGGATTAGGAGTGTATGGGGGTTGAGGTATTAGGGTTTAAGGGTTAAGGTTGAGGGTTGAGGGTTGAGGGATTAAGAGGGTATGGGGGTTTATGGATTAGGGTTTTAGGGTTGAGGTTGAGGTTGAGGGTTGAGGTTGAAATTAAGAGGGTATAGGGGGTTGAGGGGTTAGGGGTTAGGGTTGAGGGTTGAGGGTTGAGGGAATAAGAGGATATGGGGGTTGAGGGACTAGGGTTTAAGTGTTGAGGGTTGAGGGTTGAGGGATTAAGAGGGTATGGGGGTTGAGGGATTAGGGTTTAATGGTTGAGGGTTGAGGGGTTGAGGGATTGCGAGGGTATGGGGGTTGAGGGATTAGGGTTTAAGGGTTAAGTGTTGAGCATTGAGGGATTAATAGGGTATAGGGGTTGAGGGATCAGGGTTTAAAGGTTGAGGGTTAAGGGTTGAGGGTTGACAAGGTATAGGGGTTGAGGGATTAGGCCTCACTTATCTCACAATCCCTCTCTGTAATGCCTCACTTACCTCCCACCCTACTTTCTTAGGTCTCTCCTTGCCACCCCCACTTTCCCACTTTGACTCCCTCTCCTTCTCTTAGGTTTCTCCCTGCCACACCCTCTCCCCTCCCTCTCTCTCTCACTCCCTCTATCTCTCTCCCACTTTGTGTCTCTCCCTCTTTTTGAAGTATTCTTTTCAGAGGAACATATTTGACACTCGCCAAATGGGTTTTACCTTGAAACTATAAAAATAAGGGTTGACCTCGTGATTCAGGCCCACATTCTCTTGTATTTGTCTAGTTCAACACTTTATCTGAGTTAGAAACGCCTTTTTTTTTATAGTTGACTTATATTGTACTAATCTATGCTTGATCCATCACCTTTTTACCACCAATCTGCATGGTAGCAACATAGAAGAAGATATTTTTAAGTTTCTACATCATTTTACATTATCTGAGGTAATATATTTATTTTGGTAAATTGAAATATTGTATTTAGTATATTTGTTTGTTTTTTACAATATAAACTAAATTTCTTTAATGATTTTATTAATCATAAAAATTGGACTTAAAATTCGACATTGAATTAGATGGGATTTGCATAAAAAATTTCAATTTTTAGATTTTCATAAAAAAGTTCAATTTTTATGAGTTTGAAGAACAAAAAAAATAAAAAATATGACATTTACTTAACATAAATTTACTTATGAATTCTATTTGCATTGCTTATAGTAGTGCATTTCCAACATGGCTAGTGGAATTCACTCTATTTCATTCTTTTTTCAACTAATTTGGAAAACCTACTAGCTTTCATCAATGTTAATGCAAGTGTCCATTAATTTTTTTGTTCCATAAAAAATTCAGCTTCATCACATGTGCTTAGATAAATTCAAGTGAGTTGACATAGTTGAGAATGCTTATTGTCTTTCTAAGTTACCTCATTGCCAAAGAAATAGTGAATAATGATAAGATATAGCATCGCAAACCCTTCTTTGAATCCATATAGCATCTCAAATTTGGTTTTAAAAAAAAAATAAACACAAGAGTCTCTAGTTTTCATTTAGGTGGCAGCAATTTATACCTTAGGTTTGTGATTCTCATTGATTTGCTGTATTGAATGGTTTCCACCCCTCTCTACTTTAACTTTTTTGTAAAATGCATTACTTAATTTTGTTCTATGTGTGTTTGTGGACATGTAGCATTTAAGGTCATGCTGAGGAAACGACCGAAGCCTCATACACCAAAAGAATATGTAGTTAAAAATGCAAGGAGAAGAGAATCAAAAAATGTAGCTTGTGAAGAAAAGGAATTGCAGCCCATACAACCACAAATTCCTATGTAATCTAAGAGAGATGTCAAATTGGAAAAACAAAGTGCATGAATGAGGAAAGTTCATGGAAGGAAAAGAATGGATACAAAAGTTGGGGGCACATCATCAACCATAGGTGAAGCTCAATGCACATCTCCAGTTGAAGGCACGTTGACAACAACATGTGGTTTTCCAGGTACATCGAAAATCACATCTCCAATTGAAGACACACCATCAAAAACATTGTGTTTTGAAAGTACATAAGCAAACACATCTCTATTTGAAGGAACTCCACAAACGACATCTCAAGTTGAAGGTACAACATTGTTTACATGTCAATCTCAAGGTATTTCATCAATTGCACCTCCAATTGAAGGTACATGATCTATCCCCGATGTTGTTGACTTTCCCAATATTGACACAAATTTACATTTGAGAACTCCTCCTAGAGTTTTGCATAGAAAACCTACATTTTTTATTGATATTGATTCCAATGTTTTGAAATGGATTCCTAATAAGATTCCAAAATGTACATGTCAAAGATATGCAGAAAGGATATGTAGTTTGTTTTTTGCGAAGCTAAGTGAGGGTGGAAGATGCCAACTATTTGTTGAAATGATGAGGAAACTCAAATTTAGGCCCACCATTAAGGCTCTTGGGCTAATATTTTTGAATGAATCAAGTGAAAATTCCATTGTAAAGAACTTGATGAGTGCATATGAGAGTGTGGGTTCCACCTCACGCACCGAGGATAGTTGTGCCACACGACGTGTGATGACAACAACACTGTTAACTAGTCAAACAAGGAACAAGGTGAAACTTACAAAGGCAAGTAAGTCTTTGAAAATAAGTATATCATCTCTAATGAGAGCCAAAGGAAGGCATGAAAGAGTGGAGGATCCAAATAGCAATGAGTTATGGGCATTTTTCAGGTAGAGTGCCACGGAAAGATACAAGAATTGCTCAAGGTTTGAGATCTTTAATTGTTAATTATTGGAAGGATAACACAAGGACCTCTCCTAATCAAAGATATGTTGTAAGAATGAGAATTGGTAGTAAAAACCTTGAGCCACATCCAATGCATTATTTGGATACCACTGAAACCCAATTTTTTGCTGATTTTGTACAGAAGTTTCCTGAAATTAAAATATGTCAAAGGTATTTTGAAATGCTAAAGCCTTTTTATGTCAAAATAAATAACATGCACTACTTGTTGTTGTAGGGTTCATATTGAGTTTTCTAACCATTATGATGTTTATCGACATATATGTGTAGGTATGCATACTAAAAATGTTTTGCAAGAATGTAACATAATGCCTCCACCTAAATCATCAAGGAAATTTTTGTCTTCCATTTTATGTGAAAGAGAGGATGGTCAAATTTTGTACAAAAATTCATGTTTGGATGGCACATGTGATCATTGTGGTGCCATGCAACATTTTCCAATTTTCCAACACATGGCTAGTACACACACAATTGGAGACAAAATTGTAGAATTTGGCAAATAGAAGATAGTGGCATACAGTCTAAAAGAAAGGAAAGAAGCAAAGAAGTGTGAATTGGTCAGTGATAAGATTCTAGTGTATCAATTTATGGGCATTTTTCATGATTGGGTGGTTTATTATTATGCAACGCATACACACAGAGCACAATGGTTGAACTCATAGTTCAAGTTATGCAAGGACACATTTCCACTTCGTCATATCGTTTCAGTTGTTGACTTTGCTGAGAAATACACACTACAACCATAGAACGAGGTGCAATCACAGTACTACAACTTCGTGTAGGTTGCTATATTTGTACATATAGCATTCATTCATGCAAATGATAGTACAGAGGAAAATAGGAAAGTATTGAGGGAGTATCACTTTTACATCAGTAATGATCACACACATTCTACAGAGTTTGTTCAAGGTTTCTTTCATATGTTCTATGGCGATCTGGCTAGCAGGGGCATATCATTTAGGCAACATATAATATGGTTAGATAATTGTACATCACAATTCAAGAATACTAGAATGTTTTACTGGTTGAGCAGGATGCATAGGATTAGTGGTGTTCAACATATGTGGTACTTCTTAGAGGCCGGGAATGGAAAGGAGGAGCATGATGGAGTAGGTGCATGTATCAAAAGAGCCCTAGGACGAGAAGAGTTAAAGTACACAAACAGTGTAAAGTTGACAAATGCAAGATCAATTGTCTAGTGGTGCAATGGTTCAATGCGTCCAGGTAGTGAAGGTAATTCCTTAGTTCGTATATTTTTTCATTTAGTAGATGATACTAATATTGCAAAATATGAGGATTGTTGTACACTAATAGGATCGAGTGAGCTACACTCTTTTAGAAGCTCCAATGCAAGTACATGGACTATCCATACAAGGAAGATGTTTTTCTTTTTTTATGCATGTACACTTCAATCATGGAATGATTGTGAGTCAACAGAGTGGGTTGAAAAATGGTCTGTAAGAAGTCTAACCCCACTTGACACTTATCAGCTCTTGACGGCTCTACAAATCATAGAGATGCAATCATCCATTGAATTTGATAATGTATCGGACCTACTCAAACTAGGTAATATATCTTACAAGTTTTATTATGTTTCTCAGTAAATAAATCTAACAAGATGAACATATCAATGCAGGGCACGTTTATGTGTTGATTGCAGATGAATACAGTGAAGAGGGTATAGATTATTACCTATGTCATTTTATGGAGGACAAAAATAAATTAGAGTCCCTAGTTATAGATGGAGAAAACATAGAATATCCTACAGTTTCAGTGATTGTTACTAGAACATGGCTTCAAAGGTATCTAGTTAAGAATGTTGCAGTTTGGTTGTTTGAGGACTTCGACATGCATCGGAAATTTTTTCACTATTCAAACCTTGTCGTCGCCACCAATGTTCATTTGATCAAATATAAGGGTATACCTACAAACAAGAACTTGTGGAAAGTGCATGAATCTAACCATGAGGAAATACTCAACACAATAAAGACTAGAGAAGACCTAGATGGTTCCCTGGATTGATTTGTAAGTATGCACATTGAATTTGTAAAGCCATGTTATTGATCACTCTTTTGGACCAACACCTTGCAATAAGGATTTTTCACCATTACTGTTTGATGCCATATGCATTTATGACTGTCATTGATCTTTTTCTGATTGTGACTATAGGTAATACTAAATTTTGTCAAAGTATATAAGAAAAGAACAACATTGGATGTTGGTGCAAGTGTTTAGTGGTATGAGAAAGTAGTTGAAAGTTGCAAAGTAGTGCAACTTTCGTTTTGCAGCTCATGTGACCAAATGAACTGTTCCAATGCATCCGAATAGGTATGTTTACACTAGGAATGGTCCTCTTTCACACCTAAACACACAGAATCACTTTGAGCTACGTTCAACTGGATCGATCCCTTAAGGGTCCAAAGTGCAAAATGGCTGCGAAATTCAACATGCTATTACTCAGATACTGTGATGCTTAGAAACTTCTCGTATGATCTTATGGGACCATGCTGGGACCATCTACAATAACCTCACTTGGTTTTCGCTATCTCGAAGGCATTTTCCTCTGGTGGCTAATTTTCACTCGAGGAAAAATTTGTCAAATGCAAGTAGTTGAAAGTTGCAAAGTGGTGCAACTTTCATTCTGTAGCTCGTGTGACCAAACGAACTGTTCCAACCCATCCAAATAGGTATCTTTACGCTAGGCATGGTCCTCTTTCATACCCAAATATGCGGAATCACTCCGAGCTACGTTCAACTAGATCGATCCTTTAAGGGTCCAAAGTGCAAAATGAATGTGAAATTTGGTATGCTATTACTCAGACATCATGATGCTTAGAAAATTCTCATCTAATCCTATGGGATCACATTGGGCCCCTCTACAATAACCTTTCTCGGTTTTTTCTATCTCGGAGGATTTTTCCTATGGTGGTGAATTTTCACTCGAGGAAAAAGTTGTCAAATGCAAGTAGTTGAACATTGCAAAGTGGTGCAACTTTCATTTTGCAGCTCGTGTGACCAAACAAACTATTCCAATGTGTTCAAATAGGTATTTTTAAGCTAGGAATGGTCCTCTTTCGCACCTAAACATGCGGAATCGCTCTAAGCTACGTTCAACTAGATCGATCCCTTAAGGGTCCAAAGTGGAAAATGGCTGCACACTTCAGCATGCTATTACTTGGACATCATGATGCTTAGAAACTTCTCATCTAATCCTATGGGATCATGTTGGGACCCTCTACAATAACCTTGCTCAATTTTTTCTATCTCGGAGGCTTTTTCCTATGGTGGAAAATTTTCACTCAAGGAAAAAGTTGTCAAATGCAAGTAGTTGCAAAGTTGCAAAGTGGTGCAACTTTTATTTTGCAGCTTGTGTGACCAAACGAACTGTTCCAACATGTCCGAATAGGTATTTTTATACTAGGCATGGTCCTTTTTCGCACCCAAATATGTAGAATCACTTTGAGCTACGTTCAACCAGATCTATCCCTTAAGGGTCCAAAGTGTAAAATGGCTACGAACTTCAACATGCTATTACTCGAACATCGTGATTCTTAGAAACTTCTCGTCTGATCAGCAAAAACTAAAAAATTGACAAAAAATGTGAATAAAATCGTGTTGATTTTCATGTGAAAAAAAAATGAGACCATAGCTTTTTGCTTACTATTATGCTTTGATAGAATTTTTCCAAGCATCCATAGCTTGTTCGAAAGCACCTATTTTAGGATTTTAGCTATAGCAGCAAGGTAGTTAACTATTTGATAAAATGCTTTGGTAGACATGTATGAAAAATGTTGTAGCATAGACAAGGCAGTGAACTGTTTGAAAAAATGCCTCAAATAAATGCCCTCTCATGGTGATGGAATTCCATGACAATCCATAGCCATAGGCATTCGTCATGGCATTCCATCACCATGAGACCACATTTCTTCAAGGCATTTTTTCAAGCAGTTCACTACCTTATCTATGCTACTGCTTACTATTATGCTTCAATAGATTTTTGCAAGCATCCATAGCTTGTTCGAAAGCACTTGTTTTAGGATTTTATCCATACCAGCAAGGCAGTGAACTGTTTGACAAAATTCTTTGGTAGACATGTATGAAAAATGTGGTAGCATAGACAAGGCAGTGAATTGTTTGAAAAAATGCCTAAAAGAAATGTGGTCTCATGATGATTATTGTCATTGCATTCCATCACCAAGAGACCGCATTTATTTGAGGCATTCTTTCAAACAGTTCACTGCCTTGTTTATGGCTTGTAATGCCTTCAAAAGGCTAATTTGTCCAATTTGTATGTTCAAGCCAAAATGATGTTTCAAGGCCTTATAATGGCTAATTTGAATGTAATCAAGTCATAAAATAAGTCACTAGGAGGTTAAAATATAAAAATTGCAAATAATACAATGTTGTTAAAAAGTAATCATGATGTAATTATGCAGCAAGAGAGAGCATAAATCAAGGAAGATTAAGAGTTAAAAGGGTAGTTGCACCAATGAGAAGTTAGAAAAGGCAGTTGCTAAGAGGGAAAAATTTATAAAAGGCATTGTAAGGCATGCAAAAAAGGGGCTGGTATAGTTCTTTTTATAGTGGGTTTGAGAGTCTAATAGAGTATTTCATCACTACTCCACCAACGTAGGCCAAGTAGATTGGTGGAGTAGGTTAGTGTTAGGGTGTTTTGAATTTTTTTTATGATTTTACGTACAAGGGAATGCAAGAATGCTCAGATGAAGTTGTTGTTACACACATAAATTGAAGGTTTCCACACAAAATTTGATACTACAGTCATGCGTAATGAATAAAAAGAGTTTTCCATGGCTTGAAAAGGGTATAGATGATGTTTTCAGGTGTATTTAAAGGTGTTGAAAGATATGGAACATTGGTAGAAGATGTGGAAGGTGATATTCCAAGAAACCCTCATTATTTTGCTTACAAAGCCTATATTCAAGGGTTTTGATATTTAAATATTTTAGTGGATCTAATAACTCTTGAAAATGATGGAATAATGAGTTTGGAGGTATGAAAAAAGACTATTTAAGGTTGGTTAGTGATTTGGAGATGATTTTTTGGTAGTCACCTTGCAAATTTTGCCTAATTTGTGGTTGGGAGCAGCGTATAAGACTAGTTTTCTGATGTTTCTCTCAAAACAAGTGGAAATGTTTTTTTGTGATATATCTAAATAATCTGTAATGGGTCTCCAAAACTATATCAAGCTTGTGTTGATGCAAAGATGGTAGAGTTGTATCACCCAATTTAGGGCTTTGCTAACCTACAAGGAAATTGATGAAATGAGTGTTAAAACAAAGACCAGTGGTATTTGTGATTAGATTTGTGATGTAACTACTTAAATAATGTTTTCAAAGGTATTTAAATGATTTGGGAAAATGTTAAAGGTTAAGGTTGTTGATTTGATTTTAGACTAGGGTGGAATCTTGATGAAGAATGGTGTTATGGCTATGAAAATCAATAAATCTGATAACTCAGAGTTATGTGAATATGTTATTGGTTTGTTTCTATTAGAAGTATGATGATTATGAGTCTCTTGTAAGTCTGATAACACTTTGAAGGTAAGAATGTATGTCTATTAGCCTTAGGGAGTGTGAGTTGTATCAAGGAGGTTTTGGTGAATATTGAAGTATTGGTTGGTTCAATGCCTTTGATCAAGTTTTTTTGTTAAGATTAGTCAATTAGACGCTGATAATGGTCTAGAATATGATTTTGGTGATTTGGGAAAATGACATGTTGTCTTGGAGTTTTATAGAATTGGAGAAATCAAGTGAATTTGAAGAGAAATTGATGAAAAGTTTAGTAAACAAGTTGTTTGTTTAATTTGATCTTCTCTTGATTCTGTTTGGGATTGAAATACCTCAAAGAAATAATTGTGTTGAGGAGTTTGGTTATTGATGCTTTGCATCATAGTGGTATCAGAGCATCAGGAAGTAGATCTATTTTCATTTTGCAGGTTGAAGAAGAAGGTGAAGAGGAAAGGTTGCTAAGATGCCTCCAAAGAAGAATGATATGGCTAAAGAGATGAAGGAGATGAAGGAGATGAAAGATAGGTATGCAAGAGAACTTAGAGATTTCAATGAACTTGACTTGGAGATTTTTTTCAAATTTCCATTGTATGAATGTTGAGAGTCTTTGCAATGCCTTGGTGGAGATTTGTTGTTATTTTGAAAGATTAAAGGTTTGAAAACCTTGATGGTGAGTTGATGCCTATTAGGCTGAATCATTCTGAAGAAGAGTTCTTTGACTGAGAATTGACATTTCCATTGTTGTGAGTCTTCTCCACCTTGGCTCTGCATCAAAGCACAACTAAATTTATCATTTCAAAGCAATTTTTTTGATGCATTTTTCAAGCAGTTCAAAGAAATGTGTTTTCATGGTGATGGAATGCCATGACAATCCATCACCATAGGCATTCATCATGGCATTCCATCACCATGAGATCACATTTATTTGAGGCATATTTTCAAACAATTCACTGCCTTGTCTATAGCTTGTCATGGCATTCCATCACCATGAGACCACCTTTCTTTGAAGAATTTTTTCAAAATGTTTAATGGCTTGTCTATGCTATTTCTTACTATTATGCTTTCATAGATTTTTTCCAAGCATCCATAGCTTGTTCAAAAGCATTTGTTTTAGGATTTTAGCCATAGCAAGAAGGCAATGAACTATTTGATAAAATGCTTTGGTAGAAAAATATGAAAAATGTCGTAGCATAGACAAGGGAATGAACTATTTGAAAAAATGCCTCAAATAAATGTGGTCTCATGGAATGCCATGACAAGCTAAAGCAATTGGAAGCTGCTCCTAGTTATTAGTTATGCAATGTGAAGTAATTGCATAACTGCTTAGGTTGATTTTGTAAGAAGCTATATTGTAATTGAAATTTTGTCATCTATCAGCATCTAGTTATTCATTATGCAATGTGAAGTGATGCTTTAAGTTTGAAAGATGTGTAATGCATGAATATAAACTACAAAAATCTATTTTCTATATTTCATTAGTTAAACACTTTATTTTATTTTCTCTCTATATCTCTATGCTATGGAAATGCCTTTCGATTTCAAAAAGATAGTTTTTATCTCTTGTTATAAAGAGGAGCAAATATACAATGTTAAAGAAGAGTGAAAGCATAGCTAAATTTATCATTTCAAAGAAATTTTTTTGATGCATTTTTTCAAATAGTTCACTAACTTGTCTATGCTATTTCTTACTATTATGTTTTTGATATATTTTTCGAAGCATCCATAGCTTGTTCAAAATCACTTGTTTTAGGATTTTAGCCATAGCAACAAGGCAGTGAACTATTTGAGAAGATGCTTTGGTAGACATGTATGAAAAATGTGGTAACATAGACAAGGTAGGGAACTATTTGAAAAAATATCTCAAAGAAATTTGGTCTCATAGAATGCCATGATAAGAAAATGCAATTGGTAGTTGCTCCTAGTTATTAGTTATGCAATGTGAGGAAATTACATAACTGCTTAGGTTGACTTTGTTCAAACTATATTGTAATTAAATTTTCAGCATCTATCAGCATCTACTTATTAGTTATGCAAAGTGAAGTAATGCTTTGACTTTAAAAGATGTGCAATGAAATGTAATCAACGACATGAATATAAACTACAAAAATCCATTTTTTATAGTTCAATAGTTAAAATATTTATGGTATTTTCTCTCTATATTTCTATATGCTATGTAAATACCTTGAAATTGTATTTAAAAGGCTTAATAGGCCAGTTAGGTGGTATTTGCAAAATCAAGTTGTGAATGAATGGTAATTAAGAGAAAAATTGGCAAATTGCCATCTTAGAAGTCTAACAAAGGGTGGTTATGGTGGTTCATCGGCTCAAGGGGTAGTTGGAAGGTGGTATCAAGATATATTTCTATAATACCCTGAGTTGAGGGTTGATTTTTTTTAGTTTCTAATAAGAAAATATACTTGAAAATGTTGATCATTGGTTTTCTTTTTTATCCCAAATTTTCTTTGCCTTACACAGGCCCATACAAGTCTATCATGACTTGAGGCTTTGGATACTTGATTACATATGTGTTTACTCTCTTTGCATCTATTCTGAAGGTTTAAATCCATCGTTGGTGTGTGTGGGATCATCAAACTTGGTTACTACTCTATTTTCTGTGTTAGGGGTTTTGAGGGCAACACCATGACACATTAGCCAATCCACCTACTGTTTTGACCCTATTTCTTAGTGGATTGGCTTGTACCATGATTAGTTTGGTGTATGAATACTTTCAAGGTTGAGAGAATGAATAAACTTAGTGGGGTGTGAAGTTCTAATGCTATTCAGAGGTGTTTCCACCATGAAAGTAAGGAACTCAAGTATTGAATCTGAGAAATACTGAAAGGAATGGGATTGTGAGTGTCTTTTAAGTTACGATAGAGGTATTGTGGGGTGTTTGGACCTTTGGAAGGATTGGGGGAGGTCTGGAGTTATGATTTTCTTTAAAACCCTTGTTTTTGTGAAGGTTTAGGACGGTTTGTGAGTAGAGGAATAGAACAAGTTCTTGGGGATCTTAAAATGGGATAATCCTAAGTTTGGTGAGAATCCCTAAGATTGTTTCAAGTTTTCCTGGTTTGGAGGTGAGTTTGTGAGGGGGTTCCTTTGGAAATTAGGCCTAATTGTGAAGCCTAGAGCAAGGGAGGTGGATTGAAAGTTCATGTTGGTCCAAAAGAGTTACTATTAGTTTTGGAATATGTTGTATAACCCTAAAAATGGTATCTTAATCCACCTTTAAATGGTCATGTGTTTTGGAAAGATTGGGAGAAATTAGGCTTGGAACGGGTTTTGAGTTTAGTGTAGGAGCACGTACACCACATCATCAATTTTTTTTTATTTGAATACATCAATAGGGAAATTCTAGTGTCTTTAGGTTTATTTTTTCTAATAAGCTTTGAGAGATCAAGCATAATGAAAATAAAGGGTGTTTTGTGTCTTAGAAGTCAATTAGAAATCATATAAGTTGTAAAATGCTGACAAAGCAACTTTAACATAAACAAATGTAATTAAGGGACCAACTAATCCCAAGGTTGGTTATGGGCATTGTGGAGAATATGGTTGTTGGAAAGTTCTTTAAAAATCCTTACCAAGGCTCGAAAGAGAGAGTGGAAGAAGTTTTTGTAACAATTTTATACAATAAACACCACAGTTTTGAGCAATTTTCTAGAAAAATACTATTTTCTTGATCTTTTTGAGTGTTGTACGAGCACATACAGGTTCTTCATGGTCTAATAATTTCAAAGGATGTGTCTATATGTTTTATAATTCATTTATTTTTTATTTGGTGTCTTAACTCTTTGTTTGCAGAGAGAACCAACACAAACAATGATTGTCCCAGTGTTGCTGAATCAAGGGTTTGAGGGGAAATTTGTGATGTAACAATAAATCCACCTATTGTTTGCTACTGTATCTCGGTGGATTGATTGAAATTTTTTTAGAATAAGTGTGTCAACTCATTTTGGAATAAGGAGTCATAATTATGTGGTGTTTTTTGTGACTATTCTAAGACTGAACAAGGGTTTTCCAACATGGAAGTGAGGAACCAAAGAGAGGTTTTTAAGAATTAATGCCTATAAGGGTTATGTGAGGGTCTAATGAGTCTTTGTAGAAGTATTTTGAGGTGTTTGGGGCTTTGGAAGTGTTGAGAGAGGTTTGGAGTTGTATGTTTCTTTAAAACCCTTAATTTTGTGAAGGTTTAGGAGGGTTTCTTGGGTTTTGTGAGTTAGAGGCTCTGTAGACACAAACTAATGACAAAATTTGAGGTTTGGCACTATGACCTAATATTGTCCAAGGAATTTGGATAGATACCTAAAGTTGTAAGGGTAGTCCCTTTGGAAAAAAAGGGCTAATTGTGAAGCCAAAATTGAAGTAGGTGTGCTGAAAGTCTATGTCGGTCCAAAAGAGAGACCATTGATTCTTTGGTATGTTGTGTAGCCCTGAAAAGGGTATCTCAATCCATCTTGTAATTGTCTAGTTTTTTTGAAAGGTTGGGAGAAATCTGGCTAAAACTGAGTTTTGAGTACTACAAGAATAACCAATCACAAATGTGAGTTTTGGAAACCTTGATGAATTTGACTTAGGAATTGTTCTCAATTGATTCAATTGTCATTGTATGAATGTTGATGGTCTTTGTAGGGCCTTGGTTGAGTCTTGTTGTTCATTTGCAAGGTTGAGGAGTTGAGACCCTTGAGGGTGGGTTGATGACTATTAGGCTGAATCATTATGGAGAAGAGTTATTGATTGAGAATTGACATTTCCATTGTTGTGAGTCTTCTCCACCTTGGCTCTACATCAGAGTGCTACAAGGGTGGATTGTTGGGTAAGGTGTTGAATGAAGATTTTGGTTTGATGGGGCTTTGAGGTTGTGTAGATTGCTCAAAATAGGTTGTATTAATCTTGTTAGGAGCCGCTTGAAGGAAGGTTGTCTGATTGATTGGGTTTGAGCCTCCTTGCCTCTGCATCGGTGAGGCACAAGTAATTGAATCATTCCAAAGGATACAAACCACCACGAATGGAGCTTATTTATACAATACGCTTTAGATGGGGCTTATTGAGCATTCAACAGTAATTAATTAAGCATTAGATGTAAACAAAATCCATGCCTACAACATTCAAGCATACAACTAACATGATACGCATGATAACATCATTCAAGAATGGCAGTAGAAAAATAAGAGTTTCTTTAATCAAAAAGCCGAAAGGCTATACAATGATATATATTGATAAAAGTATATAAATATATCCAAAAAAACCATATAGGCTTAGTACAAAGGAGCCATTTGGAAATAAAATATTACGTGTATATATCAATAGTACAAAACATATTTTCCAAAATGCCACATAGGCATACAAAAAACAACACTAATACAGTCATTTCCCTCTAGGGGAAGGAAATATATCTCGTGTTGCCTTTGAAATTTGGCTGGATGGAGTGACTGTTGCTTGTCTTTCAAACACGCCCGCTACTCCTCCTCTCTTCACTCTGGACCTTCAACTGATACAATTACAACTAAAGATGTTAAAACATAGAAATTAAATTATGGAATGGCATATAACAAAATATAATCATTTACTGCATACATATAGTCATCATGCACATTTAAAGCATCACCATGTCCACGATTTGGAGTGAAAACCACCTGTAACAACCATGAAGATAGAAATTAAACTACATAAAATTACTGTGAAAATTTTCTGTAATAGACCATAAAAGAGAAAATATTATGTCAAATCGACTAATCTATTCCATACCTCTCTCAATGGATAAGACCTGGCTATTGCTGCAACAACTCCATGGTCCATTGTGCCACCAACATCACTAGGGCTATCTCTTGTCAACAACTACAAATGAAACAATATCGCAAGTATCATGTTGATATAGGAGAACATAATGTGACATGATCAAGGAATACTTGAATGCAATTTTTTTGTTTCTCATCAGGTTTTTAGATTTGTATATACACAAAATTATGAAAAATAGCTAACATAGATTTACAACCCTATTAATGAATAAAGGCTACCTGAGTGTACGTTGTTTGAGGATATGAATCACGAGGTGTGGAGGAAGAAGGTGCACCAGGAAACTATTTGAAATCTGAAGCATGTTATGAGACAAACATTCAAATATAACATTCAACTATTCAAATGCAATAATAATATCTTTAATACTAGTTGCATACATGTGGACTCATCGTCGAGAATGTATAAGGGTCTGTAGGAATAGAGCATCCCTCATGAATAGTGCGACCCTGGAATTTCATCATATCAAAATTCTACTAATTTAATTATTCTTAAATTTCAAAATATATTTTAATAAACAACATTAACATAACTTGCTAAATTTTACTTGAGTGTCAATGCCGAATGTATCATTAAGAATATCATCTGTGAAAGTCATTGCCTCTGCAATTGGCATAGGCTGTGTAGCTACATCATGAGCACCCTGATAATCGTATGTGCAAACAACACCACAAGTGCCACAATGGTGGGGTGGAGCTTGGGGCCTACACGTCTCCTCCACACTAGGATCTACTAGAGGACTCACACACTATAAAATGGTCTAGGTGAGTGAGCCAATCGACTTCATCATTTCCACCTCTACACTTTCCTTAAAAATGGAAGGGACAACGACATGCTCCACCATGGGTCTGCCCAAGTCTCTCGATGCCAACTGTGGATTATGTCGTGCAACAAGTCTATCGTGTGTGGAGCCCCCACCTCTACCCTAAAAGTCTAAGATGTCAAAATAGTTTGGCATTTTATTGAGGACAAACTTGCAATAGAGTTTCCTCAAAAAGTATTGCAGCACCTCATGGTTATTGCATGGAGGTTGGTCAAATACCATCCACCACCGCTCCCAAAATTTGTTTCTAATTAAATCATGGTGGCACCAATAGATGGGGAACCTCCTGCATGCATGGGACAAAGGTTCATTGGTTTTTGGGTCTTTAAATAGGGCACACAACTCGGCTTTGCAAATTTTTAGTTTTTTGACATTTGCATATGACAAACCATTAGCATAAAATTGCCTCATCTCATCTCTCTTAGTTGACCAAAAATTCATTTTCTCGCTCATTTCTCCTACATGAGTTAAAATTGACTTCAATGATTTAGCAATCCCTCTCCTATAAGGGTGGGTTTTGGCATGCTCTATTAATCTTGCAATTAATTGTTGAATGTCTCTTTTATTGTTTTCAATTTGATTTTTAATATTTTCTTGTGTTCCTTGAGGATGCCTATGAATTGATGGAGGGGTTTCGAGTTGTTCTTGTATAGGAGGCTCTTGATGAGGGGTTGATTGCGAATTCTCAATGTTTTGAGGTGGAGATTCATTCCTAGAGAATTAGAACAAAGTTTTATTATAAAAATCTATTTAAAATTGCATTCCAAATCAAATTCGAAATAAATAGAATAAAAATACACACCTCTTTGCAATTTTTGACCTCTCTGACGTGTTGGCGGAATCCTCGTGGAAAATGGCAAGCTAAGGATGCAAAAAATGGAGGAGATTTGGGGAGCGCGAGTTACAGACCTGGAATCTTCCTTCTCAAGCCGCGGGTTGAAGACAAAATGAGGGTTCCAAACCCGACTTTTGCATTTTATGTCTAAAAGGACATTTGGCGTGCGCCAAAGGCCTTATTTTGAGGTTTTTTTAATCATTTTTTCAATTTGGCACCTAAATTGTGTCACAGATTGGTGCACTTACCCAACACTTACTAGAATTCTAGACCTTTTATTCATCCTCATCTGAAATGTTCCAAAGACTGCAGCAAGGGAAGATTCTTGTGCATCCAAAGTACCAAGATTTATTATGAAATTCTTGATTTAATAAGCAATAGGCTCTAAATTTGACCATTCCAACCTTCCTATTATTGGAAACTCTTTCAAAATGTAAAAGAGTAGACAAAAAACCAGATTGCCATATCGAAAAGTATTCTTCTTTCTCATCTTAATTTCCTGTAAATTATTCAAAAGATGTATGTGAAGTAGTTCACACAAATCATATTCCATAACTCTTATTACCATATCAACAACAATTTTCACCACAATCGTAGAAACTGTAGAGTCATTGTTAGGGATAATTTTTTTATGACCAATTACCATAGCAACATACCTTGTTACCGGATCAACAATTGATCTCAAACGAATTTCCTTTTCTTTAGAACTCACCCTATAACCTCAATCATTTCTTTCTCATTCATAATCTTTAGTTTAGGAACTAGTCCAGAGATCACAAACTAGTTACATCTCTAATAGCTTCTTTGGAAATCATATGTGCTTCATCAATCCACAAAGATTCATCATGAATTCTACTCAATACCATCTAAATATAATTCTTCTCAAATTCAAAACAAGGCACTTTTCTCCAAACATCCAACTTCTTCTCAACTAATACTCTGTAGGCATCATGATTCTCTTTCAATTCATTTTCCCAAAGCACATTGAACTGAACTAATGAAATTTCTCCAATCTTACTATAAATAAATGCATAGATATCTTTTGTAGGAGACACTCTCAGAGGTATGCAAGAGAATGCACCAAAAAAATCTTCCGACACATTCCTCAAATATTTATTCAACCTATCTTTATCTGCATAATTCACAATCTTTGAAATATCCATCAATAAAAGTAAAAGATTGTGCAAACAAGAGCACCTCTGAAAATGTCAACAAGAAATGTATAGATATCCTATTTCTGGAGTTCACTTCAAATTCATCTAGTACATTCTTCAATTTATAAAATTTTGAATTCCCTTCTAAACTTCCTTTGCACGCTTTTCCAAAAATACATAGATCTTTAATTTCATATGATCTTATTCATTTCATTCTTAATGATTTTGTAATAAATGTTCCAACTTGTAGGTAGATTGACTTAAAAACTGTGTACAACTTCATCCTTTCAAATTTTGTAGACCTTATTCTTCACACATGCAACTGATAATATACCTTAATCTTGTTACCACATTAAATATACTTTTGTCATGATATGACACAAGTACCAATATGAGGCTTCGTTAGATTTTTTGATGATTGCTCCCCATAGCCATTGCTTTTATTTAGAGATTGATAGGAGTATCTGTATCGGAGGTCGGCATAGATAAGATTGATAATTCCTTTCTCCAAGTTCTTCCCATTTCTCTTCTTTCCTTTTCTGGATCAAAGGTTTGATCATTATTCTTCGTCGAATAGATGTTCTTCTTTCTTCCACTGTTACTATCAAGATGTTCCGATTTTCTGCATTTACAACAAATAACATTCTCCTTTCCCTTTTTTTTATCCAATAGAATATCTTAAATATCCATTATTTTTTCCTTTATTACTTTCACAGTCCTTTGCCTTATGTCCAAATCTCTTGCAGAAATGACAAACACCATTGAAGTATAAATACTTTTTTACATCATGCCTTTTGGCAGGAGTTTTTTTTGGAATCGCTTCTTCGCTCCTTGATTTGTCTACTTTTGTATCACATCTTCTTACCATTGAATTGCTTCGCTTTAGAATTCTGACCTTTTTCAAACCCTAAACCACTCTTATCCATTTTTGGTCTTTGAGAGGTAATCAAATCATCAAGCATCATCAAGCTTATGTTAAATTTGTCTTCAAAACTCTTTGCTCTTTCTAGATCAGATCTCAAGATTCTTGCTTCTAATTCTAGTTTTGTGCATTCATCCATCTTCTTTTGAATTTCAATTTCCTGGCATTCTTCAATTCTTGTCTTTTCATCCAATTGTTTTAGCAGACTAGTTATGATTTATACTCCTTCAGTCAAAAGATCACATGCAACTAGACTTTTTCTTTTTATCTTTTCAATATGCTCATTTTCTTTTATCAACTTGTCCTTCAAGGCTTCCATTTCTTCTGAAAATTTGGCAGGGGCCATTTTTGGAGGAAAAAAAATCTCATGTTCAAATTTTGGGACCTTCCTCAAGCTGTTAGGCTTCTTTTGAGGAACCAAGCTCGGATACCAATTGTTAAACATCTGGAACACTAAGAGGGGGGGTGAATCAGTATTCCACGGAATGATAATAAAATCCACTTAACCATTATCACAATAATGACTGAATCAATAAGAGAGAACATGGAAACAAGAAAAATCAATCATACACATGAACACGAAGATTTTTACGTGGAAAACCCAATGAGGGAAAAACCATGGTGAGGGTTAACTCACAATATATTATATCTAGATACAAAATATTATGGGGCTCACTTCTAGGACTCACTGTCCTTCAAAGGCTCATAGCCTAAGTACAAAAGATGGCTCACTGGTAAGATACAATAATGGTGGCTCACTGCCAAAATGATGAACTGGTGGAATACACCTTCTATGTGTAGGGTTCAGTTCTACTGAAGCTCAGAATACAAAATTCTGCATTGCATATCTTCACCTTTTTCCCTTCTCCACTTCTCACTCTTGCACACATTTTGCTTGCTAATATCTTGTATTTATACAAGTATATCTTAAATTTATCAATTAGGTTGACACCATATAAGATTTAATCATTTCATCCAAGTAGTGTATTATACCAAGTCAACTATTAGTCTTCATAATATATTTCATTCGTTGAGTCGGTCAAGACTAAACCATAATTCTCCAAACCAACAAATAATTCTCAAAGAAAACACCTTCCAGATCTGAGAGAATGTTAGTTTCCCATCATACTACCAGTAAAGAGACCATCAGAAAAACCACAGTATATGAATGTTCACCTTAGTAGAATTTGGAGTCTCCCACACAATATACCTTCACATAGAACAATAGTAGAATACATAGTTGAACTCTATCATAGATAACTTTCTATACATAGAAAATAGATGTCTCAAGATACAAGATATAGTTCTCCAAATGAGCCAATAAAACATGGTTAGGAGACCATCATTTCAGATCTTGCGATGAGTTTCAGACTCAAATATCAACATATTGATCTACCACAAAGGAGTATTACTGGCAGAGAACAACTTCCGGTAGACCAAGTAAACTTTTATACTATTATCACCATGTATTTATTACCATGTTGACATCAATGACAACATAGGAACAACCAACACAACCATCCATACTTCATGCTCATGTTGCAAATCTTCCAACAATAACTACTTTTGAGAGATAAAAATCAATGCTATATGAAACAACACTAAGTTTGAAAATAATCACTAATATTTAAATTGAAATTAAACACAAATTTTAATTTAATCAATGCATGCACAATGCAACATAATAGTTATTATCCACATTGTGAAGAAAGGTAAGGCTCAAAATTGTGAATGAATTTTGAAGCTTCTAACTTTAATAATTATTCAAAAAGCAATTATTTACAAATGACTAATTCGAAACTTTTTCAAGGGAAGCAAATAAACAAATAAATAGAAAAATCAAGATATTTTTTTTATTTCTTTAAATATTAAATGATATTTAGAGCTTCAAATTTAGTAGTTATCTCAATTTCTATTAAGGAAAGAAAAAAATCAATCATAAAAAGAAAACTTCTGAATTTATTCCTTAAAATCTTGTGTAATTTTAGAAACCTCCCATCTAATTTATTCAAGAGATTTACCTCATGTCCCCATGCAGCTACTTAACTCCATTTTCTGCTTAAATTTAAGCATCGGGAGTGTTCCCATGCGTAAATTTTATTGTTGGTAAAGGATAATTTGGAATCTTTTCCTATTTTAATGGAGCAGCTACTGTTTAGGAATTGAAAATAAGCTGTGGGAGAAAAGGGGGGGCTGGAAATAAGCAGCAACTACATATTGTTAAAAATCCACCTGGCTCCACAAATTTCTTTCACTCTTTTTTAAGATTTTTTTTTTTCTTTTTCTGTATTTTTTTGGTACAAATTATTATTAATATCGTTAATACAAATTTAAAGTGGCTGCTAAAAAATAAGCAGAAAAAATAAGCATTCATGGGGCCATCAACTCCACAAATAACTCCTAAATAAGTTGAGCAGTGACTGTTAGAGTAAAGGTCTTAACTTAATTATGTTGATTAAGTTACCTTTATTCCCTTCTTAAGATTTCACGTTAGTTTGCATAAAGTGATATTTAATTAAATGTTATCCTATTAGGGCTTTTCCTATGAGGGTTTTATTAGGGTTTGCATGATCTCCTTTTTATAAGGATTGATCCCATTGTATTTCATATCAATTCATTCTCTCATTCTCTCTGATATATACATTTTTAGTTTTCAGAGAACCCTTGCTTGTTTGTCTCCATTTCTTCTTTTGTGATAGGTTATTTGCATGCAGGTGATTTTTGGGGTTTGTGAAGTTGTATTTTCTCAACTCCTACATGGTATCAGAGCTCAAGACCTGCTGCTTCCTATTCTTGTTTTGAAGATTTTTGGAGCTTCAAGGGTTTGGGTTTTGTTTTCTTGATCCAGGGCATACCTGCAATTTTGAAGGATTTTTAGCTCAAACAGACTTCGCCATTACATCCGCAGTGGTCCAAAACCCCTAAATCGATTGTTCATTTGTCCATTTTGGACAAAGTCAAAATTTGAAGCAAATTTTTTTTTGCAGTACGGCCGTACGGCCATCCGCCTACCTAGTAAATTTTATTTTTTTCAGATTTTATTTTTTTCTGCCTATTTTTCGGAAAAAATTTCGTCAAAATTTTTTATTGCAAAAAAATTGTAACTGAAATTTTTATTTTGATTTTATTTAAACAAATCAAAGAAAAAAAATAAAAAAATTTAAGAGCCTTTTTAAGGCTTGCTCGGGCCTTAGACCGGGACCCTGCACAGGCCCTATGCAGTGTACCCTGTGTAGTGTACTTGTGCAGTGCACTGCGCAGTGTACCCACCGGTGGTACAAGGCCGTCGGCCTTTTTCATTTTTTTTTATAAAAAAAAAAAAAAACTTTGTAAGTTTTTTATTTGTTTTTTTTATTTAATTTTTTTGGAAAATAAGCCAAGTTGTGCATTTAAAGTGACGACTGTTTTCCTGTCAAATTTAACCCAATGTTTTTGTTGTGACGGCTGTATGACCGTCAAATTTAACCTAGTACTGGTTTTTTCCCTCTTTGGAGTTGTTTTATTCCAGAGGCCGTAACTTGGGCATACGATATCATTTTTTGGCAAACAAGATATCGTCGGAAAACTGGTTTTCTCATCTTTCCAGTGGTGTGGGTTTCATCACTTCTTTTTTTCGTTGGTGCATTCTACAGCCAGTTGAAGACAAAGGGGCTATTTTCAGTTTCAAGCTCATAACTTTTGATCGGTTTTTCTGTTTTTCGCAATTTCAGCAGCATTGGAACCGTATTTCAGAGCTCTTAAGTTTCATCCATGCAATTTTTCTAGATTTCACTCCAAGTATATTTTATTCAGTTATTTGTGTTTTCACACTCTGGTGGATTACCTGGACATATTTGCTCTTGGAAACTTTTTGTTTGCATGGGATGCTCTGTTTTTGGCTGTTCTTCATGTATTTCTAGCATTTTGTCCTTTTTGGACATTTTGAGCATCATTTGTAAGCTATCTTTTATGTAAACGCACTGAGATAAAATGCCACACTATTGTACATGCATATTTTGAGGATTTTGCACATAAGGTTGTGCCATATTTTATACTCGCACTGATATTATAAAGTGCCATGAGGGGTTGTGTAGTTTGCCTTTGTTTTGCCATCACATCTTTGTCTGGTGAGTATCCCTCCATGACAAAAGTGAATCCATACCATGGGGGGTTGTGTAGTTTTTCTTTGTTTGCCATCACACCTTTGTCCAGTGAATGTCCCTCCATGATGACCATGGATCCATATGATTCTAGCCTCATACATGTGTGCTTTGTTTTGCACACCACTTTTTTAGTTGCAGGTGCTTTCTTGTGCACTTTTAGATGTTTCTTCTCTCCTTCATGCACTACAGGGTGTTTCACATCATTTCAATGGATTTGTCAGGCTCTCCCAGTCCAACATTATGGGGGGGTATTATACTGTTCGTGCTAATTCTTCCTTGGTTTCACCTTAGAAGGGATCTTCCATTATCTATTGATCAGTGTTTCAGACTATTGGTTCTTGTGTCATCTATATCTTCATTCCAGGTGTTTGCCTTTGTTTGCCATCTGATTCGAGTAGTGTCATATGGGCACTTATGCAGATTGTTGTCTTCTTGTTCCTATCTTCAGCAAAAGTTCTTCAGCACTATAGTAGTCATATTTCGACAGTTATTTACAGCTTCTTTTGCTTCAATGATGTTTCTTCTTGGCTTTCTACATCTTTTTTTGGAGTAGAGCTTTTTCCCATGAGGTTTTCTCTATTTCTCCTCTTTACAGAGATTTGGTTGTATTTGGGTACCTGATCTGGCCTAGTTGCCAGAACGCATGTTTTCCTTCTTGCATTGTAGTTACCTTTTCTTTTCTTGCATTTGTTTGTAACTGCACTGTTGCTCATCTTAAGGGGGGTGTTAGAGTAAAGGTCTTAACTTAATTATGTTGATTAAGTTACCTTTATTCCCTTCTTAAGATTTCACGTTAGTTTACATAATGTGACATTTAATAATTATATTAATTATTAAATGTTATCCTATTAGGGTTTTATTAGGGTTTGCATGATCTCCTTTTTATAAGGATTGATCCCATTATATTTCATATCAATTCATTCTCTCATTCTCTCTGATATATACATTTTTAGTTTTTAGAGAACCCTTGCTTGTTTGTCTCCATCTCTTCTTTTGTGATAGGTTATTTGCATGTAGGTGATCTCTGAGGTTTGTGATATCATCGAAAACCTGGTTTTCTCATCTTTCCAACGGTGTGGGTCTCATCACTTCATTTTTTCATTGGTGCATTCTACAGCCAGTTGAAGACAAAGGGGCTATTTTCAGTTCCAAGCTAATAACTTTTGATTAGTTTCTCCATTTTTCGTAATTTTAGCGACGTTGTAACCGTATTTCAGAGCTCTTCAGTTTCATGCATGCCATTTTTCTAGATTTCACTCTAGGTATATTTTATTCAGTTATTTGTGTTTCCACACTCGGTGGATTACCTGGACATATTTGCTCTTGGAAACTTTTTGTTTGCATGGGATGCGTTGTTTTTGGTTGTTCTTCATGTATTTCCAGGATTTTGTCCTTTTTTGGACATTTTGAGCATCATTTGTAAGCAATATATTTTATGTAAACATACTGAGATAAAGTGCCACACTATTGTACATGCTTTTTTGGGGATTTTTCACATAAGGTTGTGCCATATTTTGTACTCGCACTGTTATTATAAAGTACCATGAGGGGTTGTGTAGTTTGGCTTTGTTTGCCATCATACCTTTGTCCGGTGAGTGTCCCTCCATGATGACAATGGATCCATATGATTCCAGTCTCATGCATGTGTGCTTTGTTTTGCACACCACTTTTTCAGTTGTAGGTGCTATCTTGCGCACTTTCAGATGTTTCTTCTCCTTCATGCACTACAGGGTGTTTCACATCATTTCAGTGGATCTGTCAGGCTCTCCCAGTTCAACATTATGAGGGGGTTATTATATTGTTCGTGCTAATTCTTCCTTGGTTTAGCCTTGGAAGGGATCTTCCATCTTCAACGGAGGTTCTTCAGTACCATAACAGTCATCTTTCGATAGTTGTTTGCAACTTCTTCTGCTTCAGTGATGTTCTTCTTCTTGGCTTTCTACATCTGTTTTTGGAGTAGAACTTTTTCCCATGAGGTTTTCTCTATTTCTCCATTTTATAGAGATTTGGTTGTATTTGGGTACCTGATCTCGCCTAGTTGTCGGGACCCATGTTTGCCTTCTTGCATTGTAGTTACCTTTGCTTTCTTACATTTGTTTCTAGCTGCACTGTTGCTCATCTTAAGGGGGGGTGTTAGAGTAAAGGTCTTAACTTAATTATGTTGATTAAGTTACCTTTATTTCCTTCTTAAGATTTCACGTTAGTTTGCATAAAGTGACATTTAATAATTATATTAATTATTAAATGTTATCCTATTAGGACTTCTATTACCTAGGGTTTTTCCTATTAGGGTTTTATTAGGGTTTGCATGATCTCCTTTTTATAAGGATTGATCCCATTGTATTTCATATCAATTCATTCTCTCTGATATATACATTTTTAGTTTTTAGAGAACCCTTGATTGTTTGTTTCCATCTCTTCTTTTGTGACAAGTTATTTGCATGCAGGTGATCTTCGGGGTTTGTGAAGTTGTATTTTCTTAACTCCTACAATGACTGCTAGCTAAAATAAGCTAAGCAACCGCATGAGGACATGAGGTTATATAATCATTTAATTTCTGAAAAGGCTTTGAGTTTCTATCATTAACTTTATCATTCCCTTAAAAAAGGATAAGTAAATAATTAAATGAATAATTCTTTATGAATTGTATTTTCTTAATTTATATTTATCCACAAAACTAGCAAAAAAAAAAAATTCTTTATTTTATAATTTAAATATTAATAATTTCTAAAAATATAATCATATTTTATTTTACATATATATATATATATATATATATATATATATATATATATATATACTCATATTATGCATATATATTTATCCTATTATATATATAAAATTCAATAATATAGATTTATTTATATATATAATTGATTATATATATTTAATATTTAATATTTAATATTTAATATATGTTTAATTATGAAAAATAAATTAAAATAATTTAATATTTTTATTTTTACAAAGGAAAAAGTTATATTTTTTTATTATCTTAGTTGCAGGTTGCAACCTATATTTATTTTTTCATATATTTTAATTTATATATAATTTATTTATTTATATTGTTTGATTATAAATATTTTTATATAACTTTTTTATTGTTTCGATTTCTTAAATTTTAGAATACAATAAATTTTAATTTTTTTAAAGCTTAAAATATAATAAATTTTAATCTATAGAAATTTTTAAAAGAATAGCAATAATCTTGAAATATGATTGTATATATATGTAAAAGAAATATAAGATATTTTTTCAATAAAAAAGATTTTTTTCAAGAAAAAGATAATGAATTAATCCATAGAGAGTTCTAAATTC
This sequence comes from Sequoiadendron giganteum, assembly GCA_007115665.2. Lineage (NCBI taxonomy): Eukaryota > Viridiplantae > Streptophyta > Pinopsida > Cupressales > Cupressaceae > Sequoiadendron > Sequoiadendron giganteum. The sequence goes on from CM021106.1 coordinate 68,920,213, forward strand.
AATGAATTGATTATTAAAAGAAAAATTTAGATAAATTGACTGTAATGTGAGAAGAAATTTACAAGAGAAGAAACATAAATAAATCACTTATAATTTAAATCTTCTTGCACTTTTTTGTTCTTGAATCTATTATTGAAACAAAAATTTATTGAAGAAATTAACAAGATCTTACTTGTATAGCAATTAAAATCCAACCTTTGTTGCACCAAACTCTCAGCCTCTATGAATGTAATCCTCAGCCCCTTTCCTTCACGAAATAAACTTTTGCAAGATTTTGAAGTTTTTTATTTAGGTGCTACCCTTTGAAAGTGGATGAAAGGTCATATTTATAGGAGATGAATGTTCGATTGATAGTCAAGATTTAATAGTAAAATCAATGGTCAAAATTGGAGGAGAGAATGAAAAAGTTATCATTTTAAGTCATGAAAGGATAATAATGAATTATTCGAATTAAAAGGATGGATAATGGTGCACATGAAGTTTCTCCTTTCATGCTTAGTTAACTAGTGACGACAAAAGAAGTTTCTAAAAGGGAGAGTAGTTAATTGATAAGGGAAGTTTTAGATTCTAAAATGAGATGGAGTTAATTGATAAGAGATGAGATGTTGACTACAAGGGAAAATCAAAAGTTGAAGTAGAGAAATATGACAACTTTTAAATAATTAAAATTTATTTATTTTTCATTCTCTCATAATTTGAAAAAGATTCATATTTCCATAAATAAATTTTTGCATCATAAATTGTATTTATCAAAGTATCTATTTGATTTCCTACATATTTTAATTTATTTTTCCCTTAGTTTTAACTTTATAAATTATCCATAAAAATAATAATTATTTTAAACTAACTTAACATAATAATAATAAAGAGTTTTCCAAATGTTATAAGAAAGAGGGTCGTGACACACAAGGCCACATTTTTTTCGAGCATTCATCAAAAAGTTCACATGCCTTTTGTATTCTCACATACTTATAATGAATGGCTCTAGGAAAATTCATTGCCAACAATTCATCAAAGGAAAATTCACTGTCAGCAATTCACCGTCATGGAAAATTCACCATCAGCAATTCGCCATCATGGAAAATTCATTGCCAGGTAAAATTCACCGCAAGAAATTCACCTCGAGGGAAATTAACTGTATTAACATTTTTTAATATATATTTCAAAAAAAATGATTTTATTAAAAATATTAATGCAGTTAATTTTCTACAGTAGTGAATTGCTCACAGTGAATTTTACTTGGCAGTGAATTTTTTGTTGATGAATTTTCCATGGCAATGAATTGCTCGCGGTGAATTTTCCTTTGTTGAATTTTCCTAGAGCCATTCATTATAAGTATGTGAGAATACAAAAGGCATTTGAACTTTCCTTAGTTGAATTGATGACGATGAATTTTCCTAGAGCTTTAATCTATTGAGGGATTTGCAGTTCTACAACATCTAATACAAGTTCATTTTTCAATCCTAAATGTTCATTTTGAAAGTTTCATTCTTAAGCTACCTAAGAATTGTCACCTTTTAAAATGAGGTCAATTTTGGGAATGTGAAATTAAGAATTGCTTAAGGTGGATTTTTCTAGTGTAGGAAAAGGAGTAAGCTTAGAATTGAGTCCAAACCACTAGAAATGGGTTTGCTAAAGAACAAAGATTAAAGCTAGGTTCTATCAATGTTCATGAAACAAGTCTGAAATTAAATATTAAGACAATATATATTGGTATCACTAAAATGATTACAAATTTGTAAAGCATTGAAGGACAACATATTTATTGATAGAGCTAAACCAATCACAAATTTGTAGTTCATGAAACAAAAGCTATATAGCATGCACTTCTCTCTTCTACAACAACAATATACCTTTTATTAAATCATTTACAGATCACGTGACTTTGCTATAAAATATACAATGTGATGACTAAACAAGTATTTGAGATACCGAAAGAGCTCAAAAGCCAACAGATTGAGTTCATCATACCGATTTTTGATGTTGAAAGTGATCCCACCATAAACAATCGAGACCGTAATCATGACATGTTGATTCTTTACATTGAACACAATGAAAGCAATCCCGCCATAAACAAGTATTTGAGATATAGAAAGAGCTCAAAAGGCAACAGATTAAGGTCATCATACCAATTTTTAACGTTGAAAATGATCCCCCATAAACGATTGAGACAATAATCATGACGTGTTGATTCTTTGAATTGAACACGTTGAAAGTGATCCCACCATAAATAATGGGACAGTAATCATGACGTGTCGACTCTTTACATTGAAGGTGAAAGACAATTCCTTTAAGAGTGCTTGAATTTATGTAGATTGTGAACATGTTTTCACATGCGATGTGGACCAAATTGGCATATTGACAAAAAAAAGTGCTGCGAGTGTAAGTAGGCTGAGTGGTGGGCCTGTTGGCCATGGTTACAAAAGGCATCATGGCCCACACCCACGCACATAACTTTTGTGAGGACAAAATGCATATGATTACAAGTTTATGGTATCGAGAATATGAGCGTTATCATCATCAATCTCAGTAAAAACAATGAGTAAACAAGATTTAGTGGACGTGCACACAAACTCTATTCAAACAAGATTAGGACGACCATTTTCTCTTTCCAAATGTCGATCTTCTGTTAATAAAGACTGTAATTTCCCATGATTACAAGCATTCTAAACAATGAAAATCTGAGAAGGTACCTAAATCTGGCGCAGGAAACGAATCGATCCGTCATATCCATCATATTAATCACAGACATCAATGATAACAGACAAATTCTTTCACTGCCATGTGAAGACGCGCAGCGAAGTATAAGATTTATTACTATTCTGACGATGTGTAATTTGGGTCGTCAAGTTTCAGAATTCAATGCCGGAATTCATCTTTTCGCGCCATGTTTCGCAATTGAATAACGGGAATTAATGGAATAACCAGAATGGTTGCTGTTACGTTAATTGCCTTTGTCGAACCAGACAATGGAAAAGCAGAGTTATGATGTATAAAATGTTACTCAGACAGGGAGGCAATGGTATTATTCATATCTCAAACATGTATTCATCGAAGTTTGGAGTTGGGTTAAGAAATAACAAAGAAGAAAATGTATACAGTATTTCACGCTATTCGAGATAATGGGGAGCTTTAGCGCAGAGAGTTGCAGACACTTTTTTAGGGTTTCTATGTTGTCTAAAAGCCAACGTCACTTCACCAAATTTGGACATATACATTTATTAGCTCTTGTCATGGCAGGGATTGTCTGTGATTTTATCATATTATATTATTTTTCTTTCAAAATATCTTATAAATAGCTTGTAATAGTAAAATGAGTTAATTTTCTAATATTTTATCTGTCTGATTATTTATGATAAGTGATAGTGGGTGTCCGTGTTCCATTCTTCTATCCATATTTTCTTTGTTGATTTTTTAATTTATTATTTTTAAAGATCAATTGTGCGACTTTTATTTTTTCAATGATAAACTTTATATAATTGTTATAATTTTCTATTATATTATATATTAAAATTATCAAAGTTATATAGTCTATAATATTAGGTATGAGTGTTTTAGGATTTAATTGTGGCAATTTTCACCATTAAAGATTTAAATCCAAAAATGTCCGTATCCATATCTTATATGTTTGGAATGGTATTGAAAACTATTATGTGTACAACACATACCTACATAAGCTAAAGAAGTCAATTAATTATTCATGTACCCAAAATGAATTTAGAAAAAAGATGTTATTACTTAAGGAAATTGCTACCCAGCATACAAAACCAGCATTTGACCGTAATTATTAATTAGTTAAAAATAAGAAATACATTGTTTCTTTATTTTTAATTAATTAATAAATGCAGTCAAATGCTGGTTTTGTATGTTGCATAGCCATTTCCATTACTTAAGATGACCTTTGAATCTAAAGTTGATTGAAAAATATTATGGAAGGCACTTAATTATTTAATAGTAAAATAATAAACATCAACTTGTTTCTAAAGGTGGAAACATAGTAAATAAAAGCAAGTGGAGGACCTATCAAAATATGCTCATTCTTTTCTTGACTTGTCAATGCTAAAGTTTAGATGTGGTTTAGGAGAAGGATTGGCGACATCACACACAAGTCATGGGAGAATCTAGTACATAAGATTTTCCCAACTATATAATTTAAAAGTGAGTTATATGGATGTCACATAGAGAAGCAAATCAAATCAAACAAAAGGGTAACAAGTCTTAAGAATTAAAGAGGATGAACCTAAAAATTTAGTCCTCAACAATATGATATTTTGCTCGAGAAAAAGTGGCAAGTTAGATGTTGACAAAAACTTGGTACTATTTGATTATGCATACACCTAAAATGCATTCTTGTATTTATGGCATCATCACACTAGGTCAATTCACAACTTCATTTCCAATAGTAATTAAATGAGCAACATTTATTTAATTAACTTATTTAATCATTTTACTAATGTTAATTAAATATTTTTTGACTATTTAATTATCTCATTCAATCACTCTTCTAACATTAACTAAATATGTTATGACTATTTAATTAATCAATATAATATTTCTTCCACCATTAATTGAATAGATTACTCTTATTTATTTAATTCATTTAACTCATTTATCTTTTTGTTCTAATATTTCCACATTAATTGAATAAATCACATTTATTTAATTCATCTAGTTATTTCTCAACATTCTCTAATTAATTAATTAAATAGACTAATATTTACTTAATATATCTAAACTTGACGACAAGGAGTCGTCAAACCTCATACTTTAGTCAATTGATATTTTATCAATCTGGGTGGTGTCTAATGGCTATATGCAATAGGAAGTCAATTGATAAAGAAATGCTTATACAAGAATAAAATTTAATTAGGGAAACATTTGGAATCTCAATCTACATAAAACATTTGAAATTTAAATTATGGAAAGCACTAAAAAATTGTTGTAGAAATAAAACAAAGAGTTGTAATTTTCTTCACAAGATACAAAGGTTGATTTGTGTGATTGAGGAATACAATTTTATAGGGTTTGGTAGTATTTTTTCAAGATATTGATGTATTATTCTTTCATTCTCATATATTGAAGTGTTTTCTGAAATTGGATCTATAATATTTATTGTTTATGGCATTGATGTCTCATCAACAACTCCAAAATTTTTTCTACTTAACTATATTCTTTGGTTTTATCCTACTAAGCTATTTGATTTTGTATGGTTGAGATAAATCTTACTTGTACTCCAACAAAAAGTGTGAATTTTTACATAACCATTAATTCTTATAGTTTAGAACTCTTCTTTATTACATGCTAAAGGATGAAATATATTTTTTTTAAGATAAATCTGTATGTATATGATTTAAATATCTTGGAAACATTGAAAAAATGTTGACTCCACTTATAGAAAGAATTTTAGTTTATAAGACTTTCCATATAATTGTGAAGATGAAAACATAGTCAAGTTGTTCCATATTAACAACTTTTCAAATCAAAGCATGTGGAATTTCCAATGTTCTTAAAGAATTGTTTGATAATGGAAATAGTTTGAGTGAGACTTATAACAAGAGGGATATTTTTGTAATTGTTTATTCTGTTAGTTGACTAGTTCTAATGAGAATATAGCACCTTAGAATTCATAATCAAAAGAGTAATTGATAATAGTTTAATATGTTTGGATAAAAATGATAAATAAGAAGTGATATTCTAATTAAGGAATATTTTCAAAAGAAAGTTTGTGACAATGAAAAGAAGAAAGATGGAATAAATTTTATCTTTCTCAATTCAAGTGTTGTGGATGTAGATATGGAAAAATAATTTAAATAAAGAGGGATTCAGTGGAAGAAGAATATAAAATATTAATTCAAAGTGGGAGATTATTTTTGGGTCATGTGTGAAAATAAATAGATTACTATAAATCACATCTCTTTAGAGTGATCCCACAATGTTGGTTTACAATTTTTGAGAGATTCTAATTTTTGCTGAAATCACATATTTTTAGAAAATATAATGATTTAAGCCTTAAAAATTTATATTTGAAGGATTTAAATTGAAGAGGGTTTGATCAAACCACCTTAGATCAAACCCCCTTAGATAGAACCCCACTATTTTTAAACCATACGTATAATAGAGTTTCCTTTACACCTATCAAAATGCTGATAAAAAAACACTTTTGATTTACCTTTTGGGGGATGAAATGAATTAATTTAAAATTTATTTTTTGTAAGTATGTAGTCCTTATTATACTGCCCAAAATGTCTAATTTTAAATAAATTTAATTTAATTATTATATTTATTTATAATTTCTTGTGAATGTAGGGTTTTCACTGAAAATCAAACCTTTTGTTCTGCACATGTGGAAAAATAGAAGATTATCAATTTTTTTTTTTTAAATATGAGTGCACCAGATATTGAAGTCTTTGATCCAACAATTTTTTTTTGAATTTCGATACATACAAAAAAATTATGTTATATAGCCTGCCTATGTCTGAATTGTAATTGGTTTGACTTTGAAACTTGATTAAGGAAAAAATATTGAATAAAACACTATGAAACCAATTGGAAGCACTAGATATCATAGTTACAAATCTAAATCAAAAAAATTAGAATTTCATCCTTCATGGAAAAAACGTTATGTGTTATACAATGAGCATCACTCTTTAAAAATGGTGTTTACTGAAAAAAAACTTGTTTTCAAAGGAGATGGAAAAAGAAGTGCAATCTAATTCCAATATTTTAAAAATATATATATTTAGAATCTAGATAAAAAAAACTCACAAATCAATAGTTTGCATCATCTTCAAATTCCTCACGATTTAGCCACTATAAGTGTCTGAATGTGAAGATTTAGTTAGAAAAAATCAGTTTAGTCTCCAGTTTGACCAAAAATTGTAAACCAGTATTGTGGGATCACCCTTCAGAAAAGAAAAATTTGACTAAAGCTTCCATTCAAAAATCTTATTTAGTTCACATCCCTTATTCTTGCACATTAGGTTCTCAGTATTCTTTTTCCATAAGATCGAGTTTATTCTCCTCTTATGTAAGAGAAATTAATTAAAAATAAATAGTTGAGAAATCTATCTCATATTTAGAAAGAACTCACTCCTAGTTTATGCATGTTTCTTCATTTGTGAAAATTGAAGACCGATAGAAGTAAGATAAAGAATAAGGAGAGAAAAATAGAGGTGAATCAAGAAGAAATTCAAGGAACAAATTAATCAAGATGAGGTATCAATACTATAAAATACAAAGAAAGATGAGAAACAAGATAATGTGTTGATGAAAAATTCTAAGAAAACTTTGGGAAACATGGGAAAATAATTTAGGAAGTTTCAAATCAAGGAGATACCTCATAGTAATATGAATCTACTCTATTCACTATTCCTATTTAGCTATCTATATCATAGTTAAAAATAGGAAAAGTTTTATGAAGCCACTAATTGATGGCTTCTCTTTAATTCATTCAATGATGAACTAGCCCCTTCTTAAAAATAAGGTTGGAATTATTCTTTTATTTTTACTTTAATGCTTAAGGTTCATGAATTTATTTAATTCCATCCTCGTGATTGATAAAGATGAAATATAATTATTATCATTAGATTATTAACTATCAAGGATCAACATAGGAAAAAACTAGGGATGATAAAATATGAGAAATATAAATAGTTTTCATGATTGTTACTTCATCATTAAAAAAATATCTCTAGAGGTTGTTCTAGGAACTTCTAAATCACCAAAACCCCACTTCACAAACTTCACAACCTTTATACAAGAATCAATAATAAAACTTACTAAGTTTTTGAATCATTACATCCAAGTGACATTTGTAAGGTGGGTACCCAAGTTTGATTCTATACTCAAGAGCTATTACAACCTCCATGTAAAACCCATATTATCAGAGCACAAGGTTCTAACACTGGGTACTCTAGTTCTTGTGAGCCCATTAGGTTGTCCTACATGTTAGACTATGTAGTTAGTGTTTCCTCTTGTCTTTTGTGTCTTGAAACTAAGACTTGGCTTTGGCTTTGTGTAGGACCATGCCTAGGCATTGTGGTAGAGGTCATGGTTGAGGTCGAGGTGGTGGCTATGGGGCTAACCGCCAGGATACTCCTCAGAGTTTTCATGAGAGTGAGCACATAGAGCAGTTGGATCCTTAGCTTAATCAAGTGGATGAGGAAAATAATTTGATTTAGCCAAAATCAAAGGGAGCTCTGTTGCATCCCTTGCTTGAGTAGGTTCTTGCTTGCCTTGGTCCTAGATGAGAGGTTGAATAGGAAGTGGATAGAGAATGAGATAGATCACCTAGGAGAGTTGTTGAGACTATGGAGCAGGATTTCATTGCTACAGGGCATATGAGAGACTTATTAACGACACACCCTCCCATATTTGATGATATTGGTGGTGGTTTGGAAGTGAAAACTTGGCTATTAGACTTGGGATGGTTTATTTCTATGCATCCATATGGTAGCAACACTAGAGCTAGATGTGCCATTATGCATCTTAGAGGCTTTGCCTCTTTATGGTGGCTTTTGGAGGAGCAGAAGCTTCACTTGGAGATTGGTTCAGTTTCATGGGCTATGTTCTTAGAGCAATTCAAAGTGCATTTCCTATTAGAGCATTGGAGACAACATTGTGCAAACAAGTTCCATGATATGCATTAGATGGCTATGCTAGTTGAGTAGTTTGAGCATAGGTTCTATGAGCTCAAAAATAATGCCAAAATTGTGTACAATGAGGCTTTGTTGGTACAACACTTCATCAAGGGCTTGAATGCCTGTATTAGCGAAGGAGTCCAAATATTCGAGATGAAGACTATGGAGGTAGTTGTGGAGAAGGCACAAATTGTGGAGGAGAATCTATCTATGGCTTTGGATGGAAATACAGGTGTTTAGATAGGTAGTGCACCAATTGCAGGCTTTGGTTCACGAGGCGATCTGACTCAGGTAAGAGGTTCCTCTCAGAACCAACATGAACCCGCTAAGGGTGAGTAGCAACAACAACACTTTGAGTCTAGATAAAAGGATTCACAATCTTATTAAGGTGGTGATGGTTCTCAATCTAGGAAGAACTGAAACTGGGGGCGTAATAGGTGCGACCGTTCTAAGCAGCCTGCATAGAGCACCTAGATCATGACTAGATGGGGTAGTGTTTGTTAGAGTAATTGGGTATTTACTTTATTAATTAAACAATATTTGTTTAATTATGTAAAGTTCCCTTTTACCTCTTTTCACTTAAGCTAACATTAGGTGCATAATAATTAATTACTTTATTAATTATTATTGTGCAGGCCTAGGGTTTTCCTTTTAGGGTTTTCATCTATATGTAGTTGAAAACTATCTTTTGTATTATTAATTTATTTTACATTTTTAGGTGAATACATTGCTCCACATTCTTGAGCATTTCCTTTGTTGCTTCTCTTTGCTTCTCCTTGTAACAGGTTATTTGCTTGTAGAGATCTTTGAGCTTCTGTGGTGTTGTATCTTCTCAACTCCAACATGGTATCAGAGCTTCAGATTTGCAACTGCTTGTTCTTGTTTTGAGATTTTGCATTGGAAGCAAATCTAGGGCTCTAAGGTTTCTTCTTGTGGATTCAGCATACTCTGAACTTTAGGCTCACTTTGGGCTCAAACGGACAGTGCCATTGGATTCGTAGCGCTCAAAAACCCCTAAATCGACTGTCAAATCATCGATTTTGGCCACAATCAACTAGGGTTGCAAAAAAAATTTTAGGGTTTGGCCGTACAGCCCCCTTAGAAAAAAAATCGCAAAAAAGAAACCAAAGGTTTTTGATTTTTTTGGCGGCCCATTGCAAATTATTGATCGCTACCCATCCGCCGCCCGGCGGCCACGAATGTGCCGCCCTCGGCAGTCCTCGGCTCCACCGAGCCCGCTCCACTCCACTGAGCCTGCTCCGTGCTCGACCGCCTCCCGCTTCGCTGAGCTCCGTTTCCCGCCGCGCTCAGCTGCCTCCCGCTCCGGTGAGCTTGACCCAGTGCACCGACATCGCTGAGCTCGCCGACCCAAGTTGGCTCCTCAGCCCCCACAGGCTTCAAACAACCCCCTGCCCGGTCATGTGGTGACTAGGCACTAAGCGCCAATCATCGGCGGCATGCACAACCCTTGAGGGCTTAACTCCGCACTGCCAGGTCACATGAGGAACCAGGGGCCGCGCGCCCAGCTCCCAGCCGCTAGCCCCCTGGTCATCCACGTGACCAGGGGCCGAAGACTTTAGCCCTTGAGGGCTATGAGAGATATTTTTTTCTGTCCTTTTGAGCAGCTTGCGCTAAATCGAGCGTAGAATGGGCATTTTTTCTCGGATTTTCAAAAACAAGATATCATTGGAAAGCTGGTTTCGACGCCGTTCCAGTGGTACTAGTAATTTTTCCTGATATTGTAGTTTTGTAGTCTTTTTTGCTAGTCAAAGTTAGAACTTGGGTTTTTCACTCCAAGGGGCGTATCTTTTGCGTCTGAACTCCGTTTTGCGCAAACGAATAGGCGTTGGAAAGGTATTACAATGCTCTTTCTAGATATATAGTCTAATTTACCAGAATAATTACCAGGTATTTTTTATTTAGTTTTGTGTTTTTTTACACTTTGCTCAATTACTTGGTCATCTTGGCTCCTACATGGGGTTTATTTGCGTTGGATGGGTTATGTTGATATGCTTTATCATTGCTAAGATCATTAGTCTCTGAATTTTTCATTTGAAGAGTTATCATGGGTTTTTCTACTCACCCTTCAGTTGTTCTTCTGGAACGGGGTAATTATGAGTCATGGGCAAAGGGTATACTTACACATTGTAGGTGGCTTAATATTTTTCCTTATTTGTATGATCTCATACCTGAACCAGCAACTTTAGAGGGAAAATTAGCATGGGATATCATTAGAAATCACATAGTAGGACTTATATTGTCTAGTGTTGATCATGACACTGTGTTGGTTATATCGGACATTGATTGTCGTCACCCACTTTGGACATGTCTTTGGGAGATCTATGAAGACCCTATTTTATCTCCATTCCTAGAGAATCCTGCTTCAGATTGTCTCTTACCCATTGCTTGGAGAGAAAATACACCCTTTGATCATGATACTTTAGAGGAGCTTGAGTATTTAGACACCCTTACATGTTCCGATCGATTAGAGGTTTGTCTCACAGTTCCTACTCTTCAGATTGAGACTTCATCAGCATCTCTTGTTGTTCTTGATTCAGTGCAACAGGGAATCATACATCTTCCAGACATAGCTACTTTGGACTCTTATGTTGCAGACATATCTTTCTTGTTTGTTGAGTCCTATATTGTAGATTTGGAGGATTATTTTGAGGACATTCATCTCCTCTACCTTGATAGTCAGGTTATCACTGTTCGCCCACCATTATCCATGCATTCAGAGGTTGTATTTTAGTATTCTCCACATTAATTTGGATTTGGCATTATTTGTTTCAGTTCAGACAGTGAGACTCTTCAGCATCCTATCATGGCACACATCTTGAGATAGGTTGGTTCATCATTCTTCACAGGGTTTCTTCGACACAGGTCCATGGATCCATTTCTTCCCAAGGGGAGGAATATCATTTGCCGCTTTAGGATCTCCTTTTGGATTCTACATCAGGCATCTACCATTGTGATAGGAGTTTCTTCATTGTGGGGGGGCCTTCTTCTCTCTTTCTATCTCTCCTATGGAGATCATTGTACATGTACTTATATGATAGAAGTTGTCTATGGGGGGTATCATGTTATCCACCTCCTATCCTTCTTTCATTAGTGCATTGCATTCCTTCCTTGCATTCTATTTTTGGGGAGGAGTTTTGTTCCCACTGGGTTTTCTCCTTTACCCCATTTTATTTAGTTTGCATTAATTTTGTACATGGGTACCTGATCTGGCCTTGTTTTCGGGACCCATTGCTTTTGCTTTTAGTAGCTTCTTCTAGGTTTTAGCTTCTCCCTATGTCTATCTTAAGGGGGCGTGTTAGAGTAATTGGGTATTTACTTTATTAATTAAATAATATTTGTTTAATTACGTAAAGTTCCCTTTTACCTCTTTTCACTTAAGCTAAAATTAGGTGCATAATAATTAATTACTTTATTAATTATTATTGTGCAAGCCTAGGGTTTTCCTTTTAGGGTTTTCATCTATATGTAGTTGAAAACTATCTTTTGTATTATTAATTCATTTTACATTTTCAGGTGAATACATTGCTCCACATTCTTGAGCATTTCCTTTGTTGCTTCTCTTTGCTTCTCCTTGTAACAGGTTATTTGCTTGCAGAGATCTTTGGGCTTCTGTGGTGTTGTATCTTCTCAACTCCAATAGTGTTCAATAGTCTAGTGCACCTCCGGGTGAGAGGGGTTTTGGACGTAGAATAGGTTGTTTCTTTTGCAGTCAATAGGGCCACATTGCTAGGAAGTGTCCGCAAAGGAACACTACTAGTTTTAGTCAAGGGCCAATCATTTATGAGTTGACGGTGGGTGATGTGGGCAGGTCACACCAAGCATTTACTACGGTTGATAATTGCCAAGTTGGGCATTAGGGTGTAGTTGTTGAGGCTACCAACAAAGGACGAGCAACTAACTCAAAAGCCCATGGGTGAGATTGTGAGGGTATAGTAGGATCCTAGTGATGAGGCATCGACTATTTGGGAGGATGCGACACACATGAAAGAGCTTTATCCTTATTTATTTGCAAGCTTCTAGGAGTAAGCCTTATCCTAGGGGGGAGGATGTAGTGTCCCTCCAGTTGCTACTATTTGTTTCAGTTTTCTTATGTTCGTTTGCTAGTCATTTAGCTATTTGGATACTATATTACATTATTTCAATTACAATGCAGATATTATGTTAACTTTTATGCTCTGTTGATGATATGTTAGACATTGTGATCATCTGATTGTGTTTATGTGGAAAAATATGCTAGACATTGAGTGTGTTATGGTTTTATGTTATTTTTGAGTTTTAATGAGGTTATCATGATGTATTTGATGTTTATGATGTAATGATGCATGTCAGTCTTGGTGAAGGAGACAGTGTAGCATTAATCACTTGTGAGTAGCCTGCTATGCTATGACTGTCCTTCATAGTGTGATTGTCGATATATGTTGATATGTTTGACAGTGTTGTTTTATGCAATTTACAGGTACAAGCATCAAATCCACCTACTTTGTCAGGTCTGGGCATGTCATAACCCAATGGAAACATGTTGTTTTAGAGATAGTGTCAGGTCCTCTTTTTCTAGCCATCTTTCTTTTGTAGAATAAGTACCTGTTTGTTACCCTTTGTTGTTCATCATTTGTGTCTGTCATGTTGTTTGTGTTTCATCGTGATTGGAAATAATATCATTTAATTAGTTAAATGGTTTATTTATAAGTATTTGATTTTAATTACAATGTTAAATTAAATTACTTATGTTTAGACTATTTTATAATTAAAGTTTGAGTAAATGTTTTAAAAGATTTGATTAATTAAAATTATTAAAATAGAATATTAATGAAATGTAATTGTTGATTGATTTTGCAAATTTAAATTTTTTTTAAATAGATATTTTTAAAAAAGAGTTGTTTTCAATAGTTTATGCAAAATATCTAAAAACGTGATTTGAAATGAGGAATTGTCAACTTGAGTTATTGTTTAATTTGATCTACTTGATCAATTTCATTCACATGCAGACTGTTAGTTAAGCTTTGTGATGGTAATTTAATTAAAAATTAATTGAAAATCAATGTTATGCAATGTTGTGCACAACAATTGGGTTTGGGCTAAAACAAATGTTTCATGAAAGTTTTTGGGGAATTTTTTTTATGTTTCTTTGTGTGTTTGGTTGGAATTTTTTTGAAGATTTTGAATTCAAAGACTTTGCTTATGTTGGAAAGATACAGTGTTTGATATCTCGTGTTTGGATTCACTCTTCGTCGGAATTCAAGGAAGTGCTCCAAGTTTTCTTCTATATTTTTGTTTTGTATCTTGAATTCAAAACTTCCAAATGATGTTTATAGTATTTGCTTTTCTTTCTGTTGAGCTTGTGTGCTGAATAACCTACACAAACAATAGAAAATGAAAATTTTATTGATAAGATTTGATTTAATTAAAGAGAAATTTTAGTGAAATATAAATCCACAGAAACCTGACCTTGTATTCCTAAATCTTCAAAATATTGTTGAAATCTTCATTATCGGCTTATGGATTGTATAAATCCTTCATTGTGTTAGATTTCCTATAGGATTTAATCATTTGAACCATTTCATTAATATGCCTGAATCTTTTGGTAACCTTTCGTTGATTTGTAAATCATTCTCTCTTTTACCATACTATTGTAGGCTTAAGCCTCTTTGGTGGATTTTTGATATCTCTTTGGTAGTCGTATATTTGAGCCTGGGTGTATTGATTTTGTTATTTGGTTTTTGTTTATAGACATCCAACCTATGTACTAGTCTACGTTCGACCTCTATCTTGGCCAATTCTTCTTTTCTTTTCCTTTTTTCTTCCAGGATTGTGCCGCTAGATTTCTTACAATATTTCCATACTTTAGTCTTGCATGTATCTTTTTGTGAGGCCTTCACTACTTGTCTTATGTCCCCTCTCTTTTGTGTATATAAGCTTGAGATTTAGTAACAATCGTTGTTCTTGTGTTACCATTCTCCCTCACCATGTCATTGATGGAATGAATGAATCTCTGTAGTAGCCAGTTTCTAGGAGCTTTTACTTGTAAGGTTGTGAATGTAGAGTTTATATCTATGCTATATTTTACTTCACCCTCTCCATGCCTATTTCTTTGCAAGATCGGATATGTGACATCATAATCTTTCTTTCTATGTTGTTCTACATTTATTACTCCTTGGTCACACATTGATCCATTTGGAAATACCGTCACTGCCAGCCTTGGATTTATTTACCTAGATCATGGCATGATGTATTCTATTTATTGCAATCAAATTTTACTTATTGGATCACTGTATTGTTTGGATCAGATTCATTGTAAAAGACTTCTGTTAGAAAGGTTGTAGTTTCGCTTGCTTTTATGCTCTGCATGGTTGCTTTAAGTAATTCTGGTTTCTTCTATTGGTCAGCTATTTTGAGTGAGCTCATAACTGTAGTTTAGACTCCTATTCATCTCCTTAGTTCACATCTTTAATTGCATGTAATGGAAAATTGTCATTTTTACGAACACATGTATATGCATGCATAATACTATGCATTAGATATAAGTATATAAGGTAGTTTGAAATTTATTAAGTTTGATATATATATTGCTTAGGATAGAATACAGTTGAGTATTAATTGTTCATTCGGTGATTGTTATATATATATAAGCTTTATATGTTATATCTATGAGAATTTGCCTTAATTCTACAATCAACATTTGGATATAAACTGTATACCGATTTAATGGCATGCTAATTCAAATATATATGTATTGGATTTAATTGATTGACTATATAATGTAATGAATATATGTCATTTTTAATTAAGGTTGTTATTGAATTATTTTGTTATGTTAGAAAAACATTAAATTGGACATTTTGTAATGTTGATTGAATTATCTTTATGAACAATAAGTTCACAATGATTTGAATGACATTTATTTTAGAAAACAATAATTTAGACATTCTTTGTTATTTCGATCATATTATCTTTTGAACTTTAAGTTCATGAAGAATGGGAAGATAATTATGTTGGAAAAACTTTGTATGTATTTGTCAAGGATTTAAAAGGGCACTTTTGGTGTTTTTGTAACTTCCAGAGGCTAGGGTTGTAATATGCATTGTAAAGTGTTTAATGATTCTTTATTGTTGTTCTTCACAATAACTTGATTTTGGACTTGGCCATGCACGATGTTTTATCTCATTGGAGAAATTCATATGGTATCATCATATTAGAGATGTGTATATTCATGTTATGCCTTTTGGTGCATGATGGCTATCTTGTTTTTTGTCGGTAAGTTATGTTTTGTATATAGGAAGAGTGGCTTTTGTTAGGGGCCGAAACCCTAAGAGGTTACCAGGGTAACCTATCGAGAGTTGTTAATCTAGTGAAAACCTTAACTTAATGTACTAGGGGATGGGTAGTGTTCAATATTAAATTAGATAATTGTTTTTCCTTGCCTTATACCTTAATGCTTGTATAGATTAAGGGTAGGTTGAGATGGCCTGGAATGGCACAATCATTACTTTGTCTTCTCGAAAATTAATTCAACTCCACATGAGTTTTTTTAGGGGTTGGGAATCAATAGAGATTGTCAGGGTAACTCAGGACAAGGGCCGATAATATAGGAAGATTCACCAAGGTAACCTAAAGCAACTATGTGATGACACTCTTTTCCTTAAACATTTTATGTGGGATCTTGTGTAGATTCATTATGTTCCTTGATGTTACCTCTGGGAGGTTGTTGTTATAATGTGGTTTAGATATCGTTATGTTGTTATGTGACTGTTAGCCATGTGATGTTATTTTCTATCTTCCTTTATATTTGTTTGACTTGTGGGCCTGATATTATCTCTTAGCATGGGGGGTGGACTTTCGAGTACCACATGGTTGGGAGGAACATTCTCATCCTCCATTGGGTCCCCTTGCAGGTGATGTAGTATGAGATGATTTAGTTCTTGACAGGTTCCTGATTTCACATTATTCGATGAGTTGGACGCTGAGCGTGCTCATGAACAAGATTGATAGTTGTACATGATCGAGATCTATACTATATTCATACATGATGATTATATGAGACTTTATTGTATTATGATTTTGGTGTGTTGAGATTTGTCACAATCTCGCTTGATGTATCTTGAATATGTAACTTAACATTGTATGATTATGAAATGGAATTATTCATCAGTGATATGATATATTCATGTGTTTTATGTATATGGTTTTATGTTGTGAGATTCTTCTAGTGTATGTTTACGTAGTGTTGTCATGGAACCCTGAGAAATTTTTTGTAGATATTACTTTGTCACAAGTTGTAATTAAATTTTTTTTTTGAATTGTTCGGATAATTAGTTACTTTATGTGTTGTTCCCTGGGTTCCATGGTCAGGTGTTACACAAATAACCTAGATATTTAATTCTTGTGCTCATCTTAAGGCATATTTATGTTGCATCCACATACATTAAATATATTTTCCTAATGATACATCTAAGAAATATAGATTTAACAAAAATATGACATTTTATTTCAAAATAGACCACAATTTTATAAAATATTATATATTTTATGCAAAGTCTACTATTGAGAAAAAAGGTGAAACTAATACAATAAAATCTCTTCTAATTGTATTTAAAGTTGAAATATAATTATTTCTCTAAATATTACAATATGATGATTATGTGATTGTATAAAATTATTAATAATAAAATTAGCAAACCATAAAAGCACAAGATTTGCA
Organism: Sequoiadendron giganteum; assembly: GCA_007115665.2. Classification (NCBI taxonomy): domain Eukaryota; kingdom Viridiplantae; phylum Streptophyta; class Pinopsida; order Cupressales; family Cupressaceae; genus Sequoiadendron; species Sequoiadendron giganteum. Next base: position 68,937,568 of record CM021106.1, read on the forward strand.
TGGAGAAATTCTTTTGGTAAAAAACCCTACATGAGAAAGATTACAAGTATGTATTAATATGCAACAAAGAGATGTATCCAAGACACTAATACTCTCTTCATTCTAATGACACTTTGATAGAATTTGTGTAACTATAATATAAACTTATGAAACTACTATCTCATGCATCTAATTTATAGAGAAGTGAGAGAGAAATATCACAAATAATTTTTAAAAATAGTATATTAAATCAAAAGATAGATTTATTTTTTTAAAGTGTCATCCAAAATGAATAGGCTATATATTAAGAACAATAAATGTAATTCCCAATGATCCATGAATTGAAAAAATAATCTTCATATTGACAATAGATAATGTCTTGACTTCTAAATCTTTTATAATGGACCATATCTTAAGATAGACATACACAATCATCACCTAACTCATATGGGACCCACCAACAACATGCAAGATGCTTCACTCATGTTGAATTTATTTTTTAAAAAATAACTTCATATTTACCACTACCAACTCTACCTCCTTTATAAATTCATATAACTATTCAATATTTTTTGTAAAATATTAATTACAAACTATTTTCCAATTATACTTCAGATATCTAAGCACATTTTAAGAATATATATATATAACATAACACAAAAAATATCTTAATCCTAATATCTACAATACCTTTTCTAACATCATCTACATTTACATTCTAAAATAATAAATATAATTACTAAATTTATTAATCTCAAATATCATTATTTAATCTAAAATAATTTAGACACATATATAAGTTGTGAAATTAGCTTTTATTAATTCTTAGAATTTTTAAAATTTTTCTTTAGGAAGATATATTTTTTCTTTTAAGAGATTGAATTACAATATTTTTAGTTTCATTTAATTAAGGAGAATATATTTTTTAATTAATTAATGGTTTGGTTACTAAATCTTATGTAAACATCTAAATAAAAATGGTATATATAAACATGAATAAATTCAAGTAAAGTAATTTGAAATAATAAAACAAATGCTTTTATTAAATTATACCTAGGATAAATAAGAAAACCTTTGGATTCAAATTAACTATAAATTTGAAATAAATAAAATTAGATGTTAATTTAAATGTTGAAAGAATAAAAATGATGTTTTTGATTAACAAGAAAAATAGGTTTTGAAGGGACTCAAAATTCTTTACATAAAAATGCTAAACACAGGGATATACAACATCCAATCGACAATCAAACAACAATGAAAAACAACAAAACAAATAGTGCAACAATAAAGCTATTTCATATTTTTCAAGGTCTGGGGTAACCTTAGTCATAAAGATGATGTTAAAGATATAAAAAAGGGATTTATTTGAATATTTGAATTGTATGGGTTGATAAGATGAACACTTTAAAATATTTAAATTGATTATATTTTGATGTGGTTTAGATTTATATTTATGAAATTATTTTTTACAAGTGTAAAAATAGTATAATGCATGAAATTGGACATAGATATATATAACTAAATTGATAATGATGGATGTCTATATTAGATTTTTTTCACCTATTCTATTTATGTTTCAACCAGAGTGGTGTTTACAAACACCATTTGGGAACTTCATAAGAGAAGACAATTTTCTCCTTAATCAAACCTTTAGAGAACTGATTCAACAACAATGAACCAAGCTTGAAGATATATGGCAAACATGCAATATACATTGGATGATGATGCAAAGTAATGGTGTAATTATGATCTCTTTAATGATTCTATGATGTTCTCATGTGAATGTTCGTCTAAATATTCCTAACTATCCATACATCATTTAAAAATAGTAATAATGAGTATCCATAAATACAACATAACACAATTTCAATCAAACATAAATGTTATGTTGATTAGAATGGCTATTAAACAAGATTTAACCAAATTTAAAAGTTTGATGTTTAAATCTATAAAAAAATTATTTAAGTCAATTCTACATCATATATTTGATCCAAAATGATAAAAGAGAAATCTTTAAGCTATAACTTTCTAAAATAAGTGATAATTGAAATAAGATAAGATCTTTTTGAATCATTTTTCATAAAAAAAAAAAATACTTTACAAACTTGTTATTACATAAAATACATCCTAACCAAAATAAATCTAAAACATAGAAAAACATGCATAAACATAAACATTTCACCATTATATCAAATTAAATTAATAAATTAATTATTATAATTTTTTTAATTTTGATACAAATATTTTTAAAAAACTAAAAAATTAAATAACTTACAATTAGAAATACAATAATCATCCTCAAATTTTGAAGAAGATATGGAAAAAGAAAAACTATAAAAACATATAGAAACATACAAACTTGAAAATATTTCTAATGATATAATTTTAAACTAAATAAATTAACAATATTAATTAATAAATACTTTTTATTAAATATATATATTTTTTTTAATTTATTTTTTTAAAAAGAAGGAATAGAAAAAGACTACTCTCAAAATTTATCATACTTTAAACATATTTATTCCAAATAACTTAAAATTAGAAATATAATAATCATTTTCAAATTTTAAAAAAATATAAGAACATATAAATTTAAAATTAAAATAATATAATAATTAATAAATATTTTTATTATAATTTTGGTTTTTATCTTTAAAAAAGAGATAGAACAAAGTTGCATTAAAAGTTATCATACTTCAAACATCTAAAATACTAAGTTAAAGTCCCTTCAAAATCACCTTTAAAAGCATTAAAATTATGAACATTAAAATTTTGTTTTTTACTTTCAAAATTAATCCTAAGTGTACGCTCCTTTTCAAATAGAGGACATTTCTCAAAAGAAAGTTTCTAAACACTTACACTCATTTAATGGCCCACAAAATACTTGCTTTTATCTTATTAAGACTTCTCTGGAAAAGAAGATAATAAAGCTTTTGAAAAGTTCTTATGAAAATGAACTTGGGGCTCACTTCAAGATATCTTCAAAAAGTTGCATCAATCGAATAAAGATATGATTACAAATTTATGGACAAATAAAGACAATTAAATGGAGAACATTTATAGAAACAATGTTGCATAAAGAGTTTCTAGAGAGAAAAATTGTATAAGAAAAAATATTTAGATTGTAAGAGCTCTTATGGTAGTAAATGTGGTGTCTTATGATTCGAAGGGTATTTGTTCTTTTTTGCTATTATAATATTTTGTTCAATATTGTGTGATATTTTTTTAGATGATTTTAGGAAATTATTTTAATTATTATTAGTGATAAAGATTCAAGGTATAATGATTCATCTTGTGAATTATGTATGTTGCTTTTAGGTAATGTTATTTAAGATTAGTTTAAGTCTATTTGAAGTCTTTTTATTCCAATTCATTAAGAAAATAAATTAATGAAGGAAATGTTAAATTGATATTTGAGGTTGTTCACTTAGAACTAATTTGTAATTAGAGGATCACCACTCTCTCAATAACTCATATAATATTTTTGTCAAATCTCTAGTGTTGTACATCTACCACTATCATCTACTTATTGTTTGTCCTAAAAAAATTGGATTCATCAAAAGTATATTTATCTTAGATAATATTATTGTGATTTAGGAAGTACATAATGAGAATATAAGTCAAACCAACAATCTTTTGTTTGGGTCTAAATTGAATTCAAAAAGGAATATGGAAATATTGAATGACCATTCATCCTTGCTATGCTTTGGGTTCTTCACTTTGGTGCTAGTTTTCTCAAGTCCATTTAAACATTGTTCATAGAATTTTTTTCTTGCTTGAAAATCAAAACAATTTAAAAGATTTAGGTCCGTAAAGAAAGGTTGTCCCCTAGCACCAACTCTTTATGTTCTAGTTGTTGAATGGTTTGGCTATCCTTTTGCCAATGCCATCTCTCAAAGTTTCTATGTGGTGTATCCCTTGTGATGATGAGAGATAACTTGCAATCTTCATTTTATCAATGATTCATTACTCATTTTGGTTAAGAATGAAGAGAATAACAAGTAGGATTTGAAGTGCCTTAACACAAATATTACCTAACTTTAATAGATTTTGCTATCCAATTGTGCAAATCATCAAGTTATAAGAAGTTTTTTCACCTCTTCTAGCTTGGATTCATGCCTACTTATGTAATGGATCATTCATGGGAGAAATTTTATATTTATTTATATTCTTTTTGTTTTTGAAGATTAATTATCTTCTTGATGGCAATACAACATAGATAAGGTCTAAATGAAACTTGCATACTAGATGGCAAAGCCACTCTCTCTTGTTGAAAATTTCTATATTTTATCTAAAGTTTTTAAGCTACTTGTTTCTACTACTCCTCTTGCTTGGTTCCTTCCAAGGCTTATTGTCATGAGTAAAGGAACTTACTCCAAGATTTTCTCCAAGCTAGCTTTGGAAAAGGTAAGGGTTTGCATAGTATAGCTTAGGATTTTTGTGTCAAGATCAAAGTGTTATCAACCTTGCAAATCCTATTCATATGTCTTGTATCTCCAACATCTTGAGAATAGGCATTTGGACTCTCATGTAGGTGGTTGAGAGATATATTTTACTATTATATTCTTGTAAGTTAAAATATTGTTGTAGTGGCACTAAAAAGAGGTTACATTGTTGGGACGTGCAATCATCATTGTCATAAGCATTATTGAGCATCTCTCCTTATGTAGTGCTTAGAGTCCATATTAGTTGGCCACTCCATACTAGAGTGCTAAACTTGGGGATGTGTATCTACTGGAGTGATGAAGTAAGAGATAATATAATTCCATCTTGAGTGTTGTCATTAATGTACATGGGGTTGTGGGTTTGTTTTCCATATGCCACGGTTATGGGTACCTGCTTTTTAGGAAACTAATTATGGTTTTCTCTTCTCACATTGATGCATATGGGTGCTTATGTTTTAGGACACTAATTGTGGTTTTATCTTCTCACTTAAATTTTTTAATTGGATGCATTGGGTAGAGGTATTATGGTCTTTTGTAGGTTGAGTACTACTAATATGTTGTTAGAATATTGTCAAACTAAAGAGTTGGAGATGATGTATTGATGTAACACTATTATTGTGATAATATATTTTTTCTATATTTGGTAGTGGATTTTTTCCTAAAAGAGTTTCTCCACTTACATCATGTGTTATATGTTTGATCTTTTGTATTTGCTCATATTATTAATTACATACTTCTGTAATTTTTATTTTATACCTAAATAGTTAATCACATTTTCCATCAATCAAATTTGTTCACCTAATTCTTATCATTTCACTATATTTTTTTAGTAGTTTCTCCATATTTGGTTTCAAAGATTATGGTTTTGACTAGAGAGGGATTTCTTTCAGTAATGGTTGTGAGTTTTTTTAGTTCCAATAGGAATAATTAACTTGGGTTTACAAATCTATTTTTGGTTGAAGCTATGGCTAGAACATCTTGATTACAAATTTGAGAAATTCATTAACCTTATTTTGCATCCTAATAATGGCATAGATGGGCTTCACCTTCTAGTAATGAAAAGTTCCTCTATTTGGATCTTGATATCTCTCTTCAATGGAACATCCTTAATAGTCGACCATAGGATCATGAGGAATAGAATGAAGATAATAATGCTCTTATAGGTTGCAATCCTATTGATGATAATAAAGACTTTTGGATATGATTGGATGGGGGTTGGGGTTCCAACCGAGATGATCAAGATCCATTATTTTTTGTTATCTATTATAGTTTTTTAGTGATTGCTTCATTTTTTGAGGTTGCTTATTACTTTAATAATTTGGTTTTCAAAAGATTGCTTCTAGAATCAAATGTTTTGATTAATAAACACACAAAATTGATTCTAGAAGCAAACTCTTGAATACTACATGGAATGTGGAAAACTAATGCAACTTGGACTTTCTCAATTTTATCCAAACTCTTGAGCACAATGCCCTTCTATTTGTTTTTTATATAATATGCACACATTTATTAGATAATAGATAAATCTAATTCATCACAAAATCTCTTTTACTTGTGAAAAATAATAATTAAAACTAAGAAGATTTGGACTTCAATAAAGGATCTCCAAGAATCAAACAACATAAGGTGTTGATTCATTCCCAACAATTTGGAGTGCATGTACACCACCATATAAAAGAGTTATTTGAGCCATTTTAGGTAGAGGATTTAACAGACACATATGTGAGCTACAACTTGTCTTATAAGTAATGAGTTTGCAATGATCACTCGATTGTGGATTTATTGAAGAATGAGACTATTATTTTAGAATTGTTTAATGTTGCACAAAATTCTAGTTAAAAATATTATACAAGACATGGTAGTGAAAGCATTTATTTTCATACAATTGACAAGCTTATAACCAGATAACCATCATACTAATTACAACAATCAATAATAAATAAATACAAAGATGTGATATTTGCACGAAACAACACACCAATATATATATATATATATATATTAATGTGTTCATCTATATCTATAGCTTTTATTAATTTTGTAGGTTGCATTAACCTTCAACTTTTCCTCTACACAATATTTATTCTAATAAAAACAATTCAATTTTATAAATATCAACTTTTTTTATTTCATACCAAAATTGGAAAAAATAAACCAATCCGTCAAAATCAAAATCCAACATAAAAGTTTCGAATGATGAGATAACAGAAAAGCCGTGAGTCTCAAATGGAAGCTGTTTATTTGCTAATCGTGTGAAGCATGGATTCATCTGTATTCTGATCAGTAAACATTCCATCATAAAAGGACAGTGAAAACTATCACACGTAAATCGAAATTGAAAGACAAGTGAAGAATCCAGGGACATAATCTGCAGGTTTTCCGGGGAAAGTAAGCTGCCTACTTACCTTCCTGTTTCTTGTTATTCCCATTTTATAAAAGAAATCCACTCCAATTTTTAATCATTTTAGATTGGGCCCTATCATGCCGTCGGCAGGCAGCTGGTGTTAAATTTGATGGTCACCCATACAGTCTTATGGTCTTTTGTAACGCACGCAGTTTTCACCACTAGGTAAGGTTTGTACGTTAGGTGGGGGTCGAATCCGTGCCAAGGTGGGGCAGACACTACACTTCTATTTATTGTAGGATGCAGTACGCTTCAGTTTAGAATTTTCTTTATATTTATCAAAATATAATGCACGTTCTGTTAGAGGATTTTATATAATTCACGAAGACTTTAAGCAATTTTATATAGACACATGAATCTTTAGACTGAAACATATTTGATTGAGAGTTAAAGACTGAGATGTATCCATTCTGTCAAATTTATCCAGGGCACAATCTTAGCCTCATACCTTATTGTGTCGGGGTATTGCACTCCCCAAAACTTGATCAGAGCTCATTTAGAATCACTCAACCTTTTTTGCATTGAAATAAGCTGTAAAAAAGATTACAAAAATAATAAATAACAGTCCAGAAAGAGGGAAAGACAACAAAAATCACTACTTTACAATTTTTACAATAACAGAACAACAGCTGCAGGATAACATATAGTAGTATAGAAGGTAGTTTTCAGAGTATACCAACATTCATAATTGTCACAATAACAGTAATACAGCTGGGAATTAACATCCAACAATTCAGAAAACATGCTGTGTTTACAGTTTAAACTTCAAAAACTTTTGCAATTGTTTAGCACTGTTGAGTATCCCTTCATGTAGCGGTAAGAAATGATGTTTAATGGCCTCGAGACGAGAATCATTCAACTTCACCAATATATCAAGGACATGTTGACTTAAGGGAAACTTTGAATAAATAACCATTACAAAAGAAATGCTTGATAAGCAAAGTCAATTACCAAATTCAAGCCCTACGTTGGGACACTTCCCTCTCAAGGAAGTTTTATAGTCCCTCTTAAGAGAGATTACTAGCATCTTTCACTATTTGGTAGTACCTAGATATGTAATGTTTTAATCATTTTTTCTTTTATCATTTGTACTTTGGGTGTTGTAGACTCAAAAAGTGTGTGCTTAAGCAACTTTCTTTTTTGTATGTACTTGTTTGAGTGCCCTCTTTAGACAAGCAGAATTTCAACTATTTCTAATTTCTTTTTATCATAAATTATCTTCAAAACCCCACAACCTTGATAGAACTAAACACTTGTCTTCATTCATCTTTCAACCTTTTAGTCATGTCCATGATGCTATCACATCAAATCCCCATCTTTTGGAAAAGAGCATGTACACTCATCTATTGCATTCAAACTTGAATTTTATCTTTCCAAATTCTTGTCTTTTCACATCTTAAACCCCTATAATTTAGCCTCCAAAAGGTTAGGTTTGGTTTATAATAGGGATTAAATGAATAAACAAACGAGCATTGCGCATACACTTCACAAGGACATAAGATATCACAAGAGAGTTCATCTAATACTTAGGTTACAACCCTCCATTGTTACACCATCCTACACCTAGGGATTTTGACCACACACATCCAAGATTACCTCATACAAGTATTGAATTGGCCTAGGATCCAATTAAGGTGGACCCCCAAATGTGCCTCTGATACCCATTTCCCCTTATTAGACATTGTAGGGGTAGGAAGGATTGCATGAGATTATATTGACCATAATATGTTTTTGTTAGAAAATCACAAAGAGCATCCTCACACATGTTAGGATGGACATTGGCATGGTCAATCATAGAGGATCACATCCACACGGGTATGAGCACATGAAAAAGATATAACTACACATGTTTCATCCATGACAAAATAATAACAAAATTTATCTAAATTAAAAAACTTGGTTCTAGTGTGATGTCTTCTTCTACCATTTTATATTTGTTTGGAAACTTCATTTGATTATAGAAAATAGATAGGATCTCCACCTCTTTCTGATTTCCTCAACGCATTTTTTTTTAGTTCTATTTTAATCTCAATTATGTGTTTCTTTAAATTAATAAAATATTAATATTTACTTAGTGCATTATTTATTGATTTATATCATATTTAAAGTAAAATAATGTCTCTTAATAATTAAAATATACACATTAGTATTTATTATCTTTAGTTACATTTTGGTGAACCTAACATTCCAACACATAAAACCTTCTCTTTTAACATTATTGTCCAAAACACACACATAAACATTAACAACATTAAACCATCATAATGATGGACCATGGAGTATGATATGAAATGTTGATGAAACTCTATATAGTCACTTCCAAAAACATCCATTATATAACATCATTGACTATGAAATATAATGGGTTTAACATTAAAACAACACATGTATCAAATGTACAATATAAAAATATTTTCCTTTCTCACACCTTCCACTTCCTACTTCTTTCTACTTCTAAGCACCTAATTTGTATGACTTCGTTCTCTTTAGTAATTTCTTACCTTCCTCACCTCAATCTTCAACAATGTCTTTCATTTTTTGTAACCAACCAAATACCAAACCCCCTCTCCCACCATCCTTTAGTTTTTCCAACTCCACTAGCTAGGGTGTATGTCACCTACTTTATCTTTCATCCTTTTAAGGTGAATCCCTCAACATAATATATCTTCCACCATGACCCAAAATGAACTTCCTTAAATATGTAGGATCTACTCACTTGCACTCCCTCCATGATGACAAGGATTTTGACCATCATATTATGAGCAAATGAAGAAACATAAATGTCAAACTAATACCATGTTAAAACTTTAAATCCACCATTATAAGGTCAAAAAACAAGAGGATGGGTCAAATCTCTCCTTCCTAGTAAATGTCATCAACACTTTATTGGTCTCTACCTTCTATGATATGGAAATTATCAAGGGAACTAGCCAAACCATGATGGAGGTTCATCCTTCCCATACTCATGCCTCTTCTACCTTTTCTCCATCTCATCTTTCCTCTACCAACCCTCCCATTCTTCAACCTACTTTCCATGTCATTCCTCCCCTCCATACTTCTTACTAACAATTGTTCAAGCCTCTCTACCTAGTCTTTGTGCCTATGTACTCGTGCAATCCTCTCTCTCCTCTACCTCTTTTCTTTCATTTTCCAATTTCAGGACTCCTTTGCTACTCTCCTCTCCAATACCATTTATCTCACCACTCTCTATACTCTTTTACTACCTTTCCTTATTTTAATCCCTCCAACTAATATTTCCACTCTTCTTATCCTCTTGTAGACACCTAAATTTCTCCATACCCAAACACACTTGACTTTACTCCATTCTAGCCATTAAATAAATAAATTATTATTATTTATTTAATTAATCAATTCATCCTTCATCCCTCCCCCTTAATTAAGTTTAACATTATCCCCCAAATCTTCCAACTAATTTTTTATGTAATAATTTCTTAAATAATTGATTTAGGCTAATCAACCTCCATTATTATTTTCCCTAATATTTAATTCCACATCATAATTAATCCTATTCCATTCAATCCTATCCATTAAATCCATCTACATGAATCAATATCTAAATTTTCCATCACTTGATAACTATCATAACCTACCTAACCTACC